>VZTD01003024.1:227562-371026 GCA_013397725.1 Rhagologus leucostigma
GCTGGGCGGGGGCAGGCGGGCGCTGCTCTGGTGTCCGCGGGGCTCTCCTGGCTCCTGCCTCCCTAAACACCCCTTTGGTTTCAGGCTGAAAGTCTTTGGTGCCTCTAACCTGCAGAAACTTCGGGGGGTTCCTGCTTTATTGCGATGCTGCCATGTAATTCGTTCCTGAGCATGACTTAAAGGAGAATTTAGGAAAATTTGCCTTTTTAAACTGCAAATCTGCAGGTGACAGTTCTCTTAAAAAACCCAACCATCTTCTTTCCCCCTTCTCCCTTAAACTCACCTTCTA
Organism: Rhagologus leucostigma; assembly: GCA_013397725.1. NCBI lineage: Eukaryota > Metazoa > Chordata > Aves > Passeriformes > Rhagologus > Rhagologus leucostigma. The sequence goes on from VZTD01003024.1 coordinate 227,852, forward strand.
CTATCACACTGAACTTTATACTGTATTTGCAGGAAAGTAAGATTTAACTTCCATAATTCAGTAGTTTTAAGAAATACTTTTTTTTTTCCTAGCTGCAACTGCTGCAAACATGTATCAGTTCCTGAAAGACAGCTGTAATGCATCTATAAATGCAGATGTGAGCACATTTCCAGGTAAATTTAGCAAACGACAGTAAGGTAGGGCAAATGTCATCAAGGAATTGGCCTATGCATGTTTTATTAGGGGAAACAAGCTAGAAATTTAAGTAAACCCAGTTGCTGCGGCATTGGCCTGTTCCTGCTGCTCCTGTTTCTCTGGAGAACTTAGGTCAGCAGCTAAGGTGTTAGAAGATTATTAGATAGATTGGATGCGAGAAATGAAAGGGAAGAGTTTTGAAAAGTTGACAAATTTCAGTCTAGTTAAGCAAGGAAGAGTAGGAAAGGGCTTGTTTCTCAAGTCAGTAGGAAGCATATTATTTTAATTACTCCTATAATGTCTTCTAATTTTTTCAGTGGAAGCAATGCTTGTCTGTTGGGTAACAATTCAGAACCTTAATCCGTGAATATTAAATCATTTTTTCATCTTAGATTTCTGAAGATCTGCTTTAGTACTTTTAGGGGCTGGGTGTTTGGGTTTTGTTGGTTTGGGGTTTTTTTTTGTTAAAAAAGTGCTTTCTTAGTTCTTTACTTGGTTTGGATATCTACTGTTATAAGCTTATTTTGTCACAGATGTCATATAATTGGGATTCATATGGGAAAACCACTATAAGCTCTTAAAATTCATGAAGATGGAAATGTTAAGCTGTTTTCAACTTCTGTATTTTTTATTGCATAGAAATGTTGGTAGAACATCTCATGTTGTGAACTCTATAAATCATATTTATGAAAGGTGTCATTTAGTTCAGATATTATAAAGATCATGCAAATAGAAAGCAATATTACCCAGAATAGAGAAGAAGTCAAAGGTTTTCTTACTTACCAACAGTCGGAGGGTCAGTAATAGACACTTATTTACACCTTAATATGTTTAGAACTTAATTACGATGCCAAAGGAAAGTAGAACTCAAGTAATTGTTGCACATTAAATGACTTACAGAGTCTTTCAACAGACATGTTCATTATAATAGGAAGAACAGATTGTAGTGAATTGATTAATTTAAATGATTGTTTTATCTCTTTGTAGCGTGCTCAGTGGCTGGTATTCCAGGTGCAAAGAAATGGTATTTTGCAAGTCATGTTATTTGTGGTTATTATCAGGTAAGACACACTTTTTTTAGAGTACAAGTTCCTCAGCTGTCTGCCTCTCTATAGAACAAGTTGAAACTGTGATGTTCAAAATTCTTTTTGCATATTAAAGTCCTTTTGTTTGATTAGTTCTGCAGTTCTGACTGGGAGGAAATAAATGTTGACACACAGAAAAATGGAGACTCTCACCAAACAAGCATTGACGAGAACCTGGGAACCACACAAAATTTTGAGGAAGATGACAATAACAGTCGGGAGTCACTGTCTCTGACTGAGTATGTCTATTATTATTTTTATTGAAAGTGTAGTGATCTGACATCTAACTGTGATGACCCAAGCGGATCAAGAAAACAAGTGAGAGTTACTACCAAAGCAAGAGTTAACTATGAACAGTCCCCTACTAGTACTGAAAATACTTTTATTTTGTTTAGCATAGCTTTAATTTTTTTAGTTACAGATGATTTTTTTAGGATAACTGAACAGTTTCCTAACAGCTGATGTTATATATACAAAAATTTCTTGCTAATGCTCTTGAATCCTACTTCCAGTTTTATTGCAGACTATTTTGATGTCATTAGGCCTACTTCTGTCTTAGTAAAAGAGGAGATTATTTCTCATAGCCCAGGTATGTTTGTGCAGAGTTTCAAAGATGTAAAATACTTAAATCAGGTACTATTAATTAGTTGTAACTTATTGTTTCTAAATGACTTTGTTTATATTTTGGTTCCAAACATGTTGTTCTTCATTTGCAGTATCTATGATGAAGCTGCTGAAAGTCTGCATCAGTTAGCTGATAAACTGCCTGCCCCAGGTAATCTGTCTTTAAAAACCAATTTCACTGGAGTTTATCTTGTTAGTTACTGTTCTAAAAACTCTTCTGGTAAAAGCATAGTGAATGGAAAAGTTCAGAGGATGTTAGGTTGGTAGCTGAATTAATTTAAAGCAGCTCTTGCACGTATTTTAGGAGCTTGAGCATGGTTGGCATTGCAGATCAGCTTGAGGACTAGTTTGCTGTTTGTTTCTTTGGCAGGCTGTAGTTCAGTAGAGTTTAAGATAGCCATTTATATATTAAATTTATCCATCTGAAATGGCACCAAAGTAATCATACACAGCAAGCAATACAAAACTCAACAGAGGAAGTTTCTTATTAAAGAAAAAGGAACACGTTGACATCAGGCTTACATCTGATTTGAGAGCTGCTTGCTTGTGGGTGGGAGCCAAGAAGATGAGAGGGAAAATACATCAGAACTGTTGGATTTGGATTTTGTAATCTGGGGATACATATCACCTTGCGTGTTAGGGTTATATAATCTTGCAGAAGTTGATTTGGGATGGCAAAGGAATGCAAGAAGAGTGAAAAACAGCAGTTTAGAGTGTTAAAAGTAGGAAAATGACATAGCTTAGTTGTACGGGAGACAAATCTCATCTATCAGTGCTGAGTGAGAGAGAAGGGTATTGAACCACTGCCACTGAGGGAAAGGTGAAATATTTTGTGTTCATCTAAGAGGAGCAGCAAGAGATGAGCTAAAATGTGTGAGAAGTGTTTTAGATCTTGAAGTTACGTGATCTCTTTGCCCGTTTTAGTGCAATCAGTGATAACCAATACCATTCTATCTTTAAATGACTGAATGATTTACTCAATCATGATCGTTTGAGTCATATACAACTGTTTTATAGGCAGAGCAATGGTTGATGTAATCCTGCAGGCTGTTGAACGAGATGGACCCAAGTTAAAGGACTGCTTACCTGCTATCGGTGCCCTGAAACACCTGAGAGAGTGGCACTCTGCACAGATCACTATTGCAGCAAGTGATGCTAAAGGGTATGGCATTTATTTTGGGGCTAAAACAAGGTCACTTCTGTTTGGTGTTAGCATAGATCAATGGGTTAAAATAAAAACAGCGTCTTGAGTACTTTACATGTATGCTTTGAAAATACATAAATTAGTCTGTTATTGTATGAGGGGAGGGATTACTTAACCTGATTTATTGTAAATACATGTCCTAACCACAGAAGCAGGCAAAAAAGCCAGTCTTCTGCACTTCTTGTTTTCTGTGGGAGCAAAGGGTAAAATATTTTCTCTTCCCTTTCCATTGCTAGTGGCTTCAGTGTGATACAATGTTTTCAAGTTGTATTATGCTACATAATCATATATTGATTGTAGTTTAACAGGTTTTTTGTTTTAATGAATCCATACTACTGCTGGTTTTATTTTAATTTTTATATTACCTTTGGTATTACATTTCAGGGAGGGAAGGCAGAGTGCCTCATTTGTCCCTTTTGAAAAAGGAGTGAAAATGCTCTATTACTTCCTGTATGCTTTTCAAGATTCTGTTATTGTGAAGAGTTACTGAGACTATTAATTCAAGTTGAAGTTAAGTCCAATAATTTCCTTACTGTCCTCCTCTAACTGGCATATAAAGGCCATGATATGTCTCAACATATAAATCACAGTGGTTTGGGGTTTTTTATCCCATGCAGTGAATGATTGTGTGGAGACTGAATAACTTGGCAAGGTCTCCTGCACTTTCCTTCCCTCCATGTCCAGTAATTCAAATTTGCTTCATAGAATATGTGGTTAAGATTAATCCTAAATTAATAAAACTGTTTACAACTAAGAAGGTGAATGTTCAGTCCTTGGATAGAATAAATAATATACTTACTATATAGTATTTCCTGAGGTATGTGGAGGACAAGAAACTTACTCAGTGACTTCCACAAACACTTGATCTCAGTGCTTGTTGATATCATCCTGTGGAACCAGCTTTTGACTGAATAAATTTTTCAGCTGCCTTTTATGTAAAGTGAGGTTATTTGGGTATAGAGGATCTCTGATAAAAGTTATTTCACGTATTCTTCCTGTTCTGCTGATGGTGCTGGCTTTCCTTGGAAGACAGACTGCGACCAGAACCCAGAAGTACTGGCTGTTCTCTCTCTTGTTGAATTTGGATAATGCTTGTGCTGCAGTCATATCTCTGTGTAGAAGGTTAACTACAAACCATCCAGATGAACCAGTGATAGCCCCACTGATGGCTACCAGGCTTTGCTACAGCTTCTAGCACCCAGCCTAACTATGTTGTGCTTCCAGCTTGCCATTGCCAGTCTTATGTGGTGTCAGTCAAAGTTCTTTGCTGTCATGTTCGTGGAGCATATGAACAACTTCCTTTACAGAGCCTGAATGAGCAATTCTATAATATTTTTTAGTTTGTGGAATATAAAGCTTTTTCGTCTGTCTTGACATACACAACGTTGTTCAGTGCTAAGAGGTCATAGGTAAATTCAGTCCAACTGCTCTGCATGTTAATTTGTAATGCTAAATTCAGTAAGATTAATTCTTCCATATTTTTACAGTAGCTGGCAAAAGATTGCGGACTATCTGTCAGCAGACTTTGTATCTTCAGATGATATCATGAATATTATTGATTTAAAAGAACTCTGGAGAGGAAAGATTCAGATATGGGAAAGAAAGGTAAAATTACTTTTTTCAGCTGTGGTTATTTTTTAAAGCATCTGTGTACCTCATTTAAAGCATTTATTGTGCAGTGCATTTTATGCCTTAAGCCAAATTTGGTTTCAGCCGTGTCATTCAAAGGTAATGTGCAACGTGTCTGAATGGGTGGCAGGATGAAATGATAAGTGAGATTAATGCATTAAGATTTGAACTTCAGAAACCCAGATGCTCTCCTCTGAAATATTTGTCTCAGAACTTACAAAATTGGATTGTTTTGTATCTATCACAAATCATTATCAGATAATTGTAAGTCGTTATTGCAAGCATATGTCTAATGTTTCTGCAAAAACTGAGAGCTTTGTGACATTATTTACATTTTCAGTTTTGGATTTAGTAGTTTGTTATCTAAGTCTAGTGTTTTTTCTTAGTTTTACAGATCTGGAAACAAATATAATGCTATTTTTTAAAAATAATAACACATCTAACTGGCTGAAGAGAAATAATTTTTATCTCTTTTTGACACGTTTATTGTCTTTTTTTTTTTTTCCAGTTTGGATCAGGAGTAGACTTTCCAGAATTTTGTATAAAGAGCACTTCAGCAAAGACATTCAGGACTGCAAATTTAAGTTCTTGTTTTGCTGCTAAAAAAGAGCGGCAATTGAGGAATACTGATGCTTTGCCAGAAGCAAGTATTATTCTTGATCTTTCTTTGAGTTCTAGAATTCATCTGTTTTACTTTCCTGAGAAAATTAGTAATTGGGTAAACCTTAGTCAGAACTGGAAGTTAAGTATAGAAGTAATGTTTGGATAAGATTGAGGAATACTTCTTTTGTTCGTGTGTGTTCTCAAAACAGGTTCTTAAAAGGTTCTTAAAATTTCATCTGTTTGTTCTTAGGATGTGTTTGTTCTTAGGACTGCACTACCAGATTTTTTTCAAGTAGAAGTTCTTCAGTTTAATACTCAAAATAGCTAAATTATGAATTCCATATTTATATAACTTTTTCCACTTAATTTTAAAAGTTTGTTTAGGTTTGTTGGTTTTTTTACACTGTTATTGTTTCATGTTTTCTACAGGAAGTAGGTAATTGATGGGAACTCCAGAATCCTATGTGTTGATGAAAACAAAAATGAGCATTACAAAAATTGGTATCAGTTTAGAGTTTGTTATTTCATTATTAAAACATGTCCATTTTGTATTGCATTTGTCTGTTCCTGGTAGATCTTATTTTATTTTGGGTGAGAGCTAGAATTCATTTGATGCACATTGTTGACATTCTACAAAGTCAGATTTATTAAACAAAATTAAATACCCTCCTTGTTTTTTATATAATTATTTTTAATATGATATTGTGAAGTGTTTTTGTATTCCTTTATACCTCTTTCAGATGTTATCTGTAAGGCTAATGCCTCCAGCAAAACACTTGAGGAAGTTCTGCTGAGATAGCATCATATATAGTGTTATATATATAGGTTTTTATTTGATCTCTTTTCAGGTTTTTCATTACTATGGTCCTGCGCTGGAATTTTTACAGATGGTGCTGCTCTCTGATCTACCTTCCATTTTTATATCAGATCTGGAATTTGAGCTGTATCCTTTTTTTAAGGATCTAAACTACTACTGATAATTGTCTCTAGCAGAAAGAAAACCATCAGGATCTCCCATGCAAGCAACAGATAGATGAGAACAGGCAAGGGTTCATTCCATTCTAGCTTGCCAAAATAGTTATAGTGATTCTTCACAACTGGATTTTTAAATTTTGAAATTTAAATTACACTAGCGATAACCAGGTGTTGTTGATATTATTGCACATATAATTTGTCTGTAGATGTGCATGCTATCTGTGGGAAAAGAATAGAGAAATATTTATTCCGTGTAAGTTTAAAAAAACCTCAAGCCTTTCTAATGAATGGATGGAGCATGCTTCACAATATAGGAACATTTGTCTACAAATCATGTTTTTATTGTGCAACAGCAAAATCTGTGGCAAGATAATAGCAGAGGCTTTCTCTCTTGAGTGTGTGTGCCGCAGAGATCTCAAGGTATATTACTATTAGTTTTTAAAAGTATGTACTTTTGGTACTAGTCTTGGTGTAACAATAATATGTTAGGATGTGTAAGTCTGCCATGATTTTGAGTATATAAATATCTGTTTCTGTCAGTCTATAACAGAGATGTCAGTGTTGTATTTTGTCATATAACATTTTCAAGTGTATCACTTTACCAAGAAAGATGAGTTTTTTATGTTTTGTGATACTGTAATATCAAAAATTAGATACTTGCAATGCTTCTTTCAAATATGAGGGTAACTTGATTTGTAAAATTGAGGTGCATAGTTCTTTGTGAAGATGAGGTTCCTTAAACTGTTCTGTTCAGGAACCTGTCAAAAAAGAATGCCAAGGAGACATCTACACTGCTTTTGGACCAGATTTTTTTTCTCTCTGGGAAGGTAAAAACTTTTTATTTATGTATAGCAGAAAAATGAGGGTATGTGTATTGCCTGTAAAAGATACAGGAATAATATTTTTAAACCTAGTTTCTGTGTAAGCTTCTTGAATATTCAGTTCTAAAACAAATATGGATTTTAAATTCCATGCTATACATACCCACTGAACACTTTTCTGTTTATCTCAGCTAAGTTTCAATCTCCTAAAACATTTTCTAATTTTTAATCCTATCCTGACAGATAATTTCTCTGCTATCGTAATTGAACTATTAATTTTTTTAGCAAAAGGCAGGCTTGTGTGCAGCCTACAATATGTATCTAGCTACTGTGAAATGGTAACCTTTTTTATTTTACATGTGCGTATTCTGATTTTGGATAAAAAGAGTGAAACATTTACAATCCTCCTTTTCCCATCCCTCCTCTGCCTTGGAGTGATAGTGAGATTATTCATAGTAGTATTAGTTTGAAGATGTTTTTCCTGAATGTTTTATAACCTTTACATACAGCATAATACATCTTGTTTAGGAAAGTTTTTTAGTGTTTATGAAATAAATCTATGCCAATCAAAACAAAACCTCCGATTTGAAAATGCTGATACAGTTATTATGAATAACATATGTTTTCTATTTGCTGTAGAGATGGTATCCCATTATCAGGCTGTATGTTTAGTTTTCAGTTTATTATTTGGGTTTTGAGTAACTCTTTTTCTCCCCTGCTACTCTGTTCTCTATTAGCTTAGCCAGAAAAGGAAAAAGTCCTTTTTCTAATGCTGTACCAAAAATATCGTTTAAAATTATTGTATATTGGTAAATATCCAAGGTAATCTTCATTTTACTTGAGAACACTGAAAACACCTTTTGCAATCCAAGGGCTTGCATCTCTACTAGTTTTTTTAAAGAAGAAGCTCAAACAGTTAAAACACATTCTCAGGTTACTTTTTAGTCTGCAGATGCTGAATTAAATATATTTTAAAAATAACAGTTTCTCATAGGGATTTTTTTCAGTCTGCTGCTGGAAATATTGCGTGTTTGTAGACTTTTCTAATACCTGTAATAACATTGTTTTATTGCTTGAGTATTCAAATATGTGTGCATTTTTTCTGTTAGTGCTTGTTGGCCTGAAGTCTACATAGAGACATAAACATAGTCCAATATCTGGTTAAGGGACAAGGGTAATATGTAGGAAGGAAAAAAAAATTTTTTTTCAAAGGAATGCAGAGTCACTGATGCCAACTATGACCTTTGAATTCTGTTTTCATCCTGGATATTACTCTACAAAAATGTTTGTAGCCAGATTATTGAGAGACTTGCAATACATAATAAATACCTTTTTATGTATGAAATGGAAATTCAGCAGTTAATGATCTCTCAACTGGACCAGAAAGTAAACACAATTTTTACAGCTTTTGTGTCAAATACAATTCCATTTTGATTGATGTGAATGACAGATGTGTTAAGTAGAGATATTTTTCTTCAGTTCAAGTAGGTTTGAAATAAGGCCAAATCAGTAGCTGAAGAATCAAATGTAAGACAGGTTTCACTAATATTGCATGTCTTGTATTTGCTCTCCTTTCTTAGGTAGGAGCTTTATTTACGTTGCCATGTAATGTGAGCAGTGTAGTGATCCCATCTCCTGCCCAGCTGAGCACCAAGAAATGGAAGGAATATATGGCTAAGAAACCCAAGGTCATTTCTGGTATGTGTATTTTGTTGTGGTTTTATGTATATGTGTATATATATATATGGTGAGTTGTTTCTGTACATTTGGGATTCTCTTTTTCACTTCAGTGAAATGAAGTCAGTGATTGTAATCTTCACTGACATGAGAAGATTTGGTGAATCCAAGCTCAGCTATGCAAACTTGTAGGAAAAACAATGATAACATCATGGCAAGCTTTGGAGAAACAAGGCATCTCCTGTAAACCATTTTTGTATCCTGTCTGTCAGTTAAGATCCAATTTCCACACATCTTTCTAAGGTGATTGTAAAATCCACAGGCACAGAGGTTTACTTCTGCAGATGGAATTCCAGTGTGCTTCACTGAGGCGCTTCCCTTCTCATTTAAGCATTTCCAGAGGTTCTTCAGTGCACTTGCATTTAATTTCAATCTCTTCCTGGGAAAATACAGAATGTTAAGAAATGCTGAATGCCTCCATTCACCTGAGAGCCGTGTGCTAAACTTGTGATTGGGAACGTGCTCCTTCCTTATGGGGCTGAGCTGATGGCAGCTGTCTCCTCCTATGCACTGTGCCAGTGCTTAGAAATCTGATTCAGAAGGTGAGAGATGAGAATCAGTGCAGATCAAGGGTAGAGGAAGTTTCTCAGTCAGCCAGTAGATGTGCCCTGCAAGTGGAGGCACTGTACAAGCAGTGACTGTGAGGTTTGTATGCACTTGGAAACATTAGGCTAAAAGGAACTTGGTGGTAGCCCAGTGCTTAAAGTACTTACCTAGGACAGGATGAGGTGCTGGATTCTGCCTTCTTTCATGATCTTGTTGTTTATACACGGTCTAGTATATAATTCATGTAGATTCCAAGGAACAGTGACTACTTCTGTTGCCAACTCAAGACAACTTTTTTAAACAAATATGCAGATGAAGATGGCTCGTATTGATGACTGATATTTTAGGTTTAGGGACAGGAAAAAATTGAGAGGAATTAGGAAGAGTTGTGTGACAGGACAAGAAGCTTAATTATGGAATGGGTGCTGGCAGTATATAGATTGAGAGTTATCTCTGCATGTTTGGAGTAATAGAATAGAGAGGATGTGATTATAGAGCTGATCACAGCAGCAGCATTTGTATTTTTTGGAGAGATATTACTGATGCAGTCAAATTAGCACAAGATCCCCAGTGTCTGCAGGATATTTGTCCTGTGCTCCAGTGGAAGGGTTTTGTACAGGTATTAACTATTGTGTCATCAGTAATACACAATAGGTTCTTATTAAGACTTCTGAGTAAAATTTAGAATAGGAGGAGAAGCATGGCCATTTAAATGTATTTTCTTGTTTACTTGAAAACTGTTGATTTTTTATTGGCTACCACTAATCTGACAGTCCTAAGAATTTGTGAATCCTTATTCTCTTCCATTTCTGGGAAGATAGAATTCTTGGAACTTTCAGTTCTCAAATAGTAAGATTAAAATGCGAAATAAAAGCTTACCCATGAGGAATAAGCTTTGAGATGCCAAGATAAACTGGAAGAGGAATATATTTCAAATGACACAGGGGACAGGACAATATGAAAACATTTCTGGAATCTTTTTTTCTTTATTGTTATTTTTTCTTTCTCTGAATTTATATATTGAGGTAGTGGGGTTTCCCCTCTCTTCCCTTCTGTGTCCAACTTAAAATTTTCAAGAAACACTGGAGTATTTTGTTTTTGTTGCTAACAAAAAATTATGATACTAACAAATGTTAAATTCCTGTCAAGTTAATTTTTGAGACATTTAAGTATGAAATTAAATTAATTTACTTTTGAAACTTAGTACATCAAGAGGTATTCATTCTCTCGATTCCTATGTCTACCAAGGTGCTGTTTTCTGTGTAAAAGGATAGCAAACCCATCCTTTCACTGTTACTGTCAGGTACCACATTAATATACTTTCAGAACTGCATGCTATATGCCAGTGTTTAAAAATAGAATGTCTTTATCTCTCATCCAGGCAACAAGGGTAAAGAAGGGAGTGAAGCTTTTATTAATGAATAATGCAGTGTCCTTGGGAAGAGTGTGTACAATATTTCCTTTTCTTCTACAGCTGTATGTTCTTCCATTGAACACTTAGATTACTTCAATGCACATATGCAGAAAGGCCTGTGTTTTAAGGCCCTAGCAGAACAGAAAGTTGTCTTCATTGTTCCATGGTAAAAATGTAACTTTGCCAGTTAAAGCCTTGCCTGTTACTTAGCCCAGTTAAAAACTTCTCTTGGTTGGTAGAGTTTCCAGGTGTACTTTGCAGTCTGCATTAGAAAGCTGCCCCTCATCACAGGAGTGCAGTGCTGGTTTTTGGGTGCTGCTTTAAGCCGGCAGCATAGAGCAGCTCAGCTTTGCTGCTGTAGTTCATTTATTTCACAGGGGGTGAACATCACCTGTAGTTACTGTGTCTCCTCAAAAGATGTTAGTAAGATTTCTCACAGAACAAAAGAAAGCAAATGAAAGAATTTTGATGGTGGATTATAGTTTGTTTTAAAGCTGTTTTCCTGAGGGTGTTTCACAGTTCTGTTGTGATGTTTGTTAAGTTCCAGAAATTGAACTGAAAGGAGAATCTTGCCGATATTATTTCTTGCTACAAGGCAATGGCTGTGGAGGATGTAAAGCAACCTTGATTCATTCAGCTGGCCAGATCAATGGGATGGCCACTCTTGCTGCAATAAATGGAAAGCTAAAGGAAAAAGCAGAAGAAACAGAGTCAGGTAAGAGTAATGACTTATTTATTAAGGGATATCTGAGTGCAGGCAAATGCTACTAAATTTCATAAGTTCATTTTATTCACTCCAGTCAGTATTAAAAGGGAGAAAACAAGGAGGAATATTAATTTTTTTATGATGTGCCTATGAACAATATTTTTCAAAATCCATAAGAAAATATATTAAGAGCTTATTTATTCACAGAATTTACTGCTACCATATTTTTTAAATTGATTATGTAATGTTATAGTGAGTAATTTCTTATAATCGAAATTAGTTGGAAATTGTTTATTGTAAAGGGACATACAGGTAATATTAATGCAAAACAAATTTGTGAAAGCCTAAAGGTTAAAAAGTATGTATTGTTGGTGTGAAAACTTATCAGCCCATGCCAAAAATCTAGGTAAGCATCTTTTGAAAATCCTTTTTCACTGATGATTTAAAATAAAAACTGCAAGACATGTAGGAAAGTTGAGTTTCATTATCACCTTGAGTTTCTTTATCACCTTCAGTTCCTTTGCAGGTGTCCGTGTTACTGCAGAGTGTTTAGGGTATGAGCTGGCACTCATATGCTACCTGCTCCACTAGGGAAGAGCAGGTATGCAGACATTTATCATGGAGTAGTTGTCATGTTACAACTACACCTACTAGGTAACTCTACTAAGTCCTGTATTTGTTTCAATAACACTGGCAAAGAAAAAGAGCACAGTGACCTGCATCTTATCCTCTTAATTCCTTATTATCGAAATAAATCTGTGTGCAATATGACTGACTACTCTGCCATTTATCCTAATTAAAATCCCATTAGTACAGTGTCAGAAGACTGAAAGTCCTTGACTGTATGTTGGGAGAAAACTTTTCTTTCCTGGTATCAAACTTAGGGTCTTTTTACCTTCTTTAAATGTTAGTCATGTTAATTATGTTGTCATTATACTGGTTTTGTACAGAAATTCAAAAATACTAGTCAGGCATCTCTTCCAAATTATCCTCCTGGTGTTCAATTGGAATTGATTTGTTTGGTTTTTTAATGATTAGCCATATTTGAAAGTCTGGTTGTTTCCTTTGAATGTGAAATTTTTATGTCTCCTATGTTTATGTCTTCTATTAAGTAATGACTCCAAAGTTCAAAGAGAGATTCGTAATAAAAATTTCTCCTAATCTATAGGCCTTCGTATTTCTGACTTGGTAAAGTCTCTGCCACGCTATTGTGGAGAGGAGATTGTACAGAGAGAAATGAAACTGTCTCGTCTCCAAGTGTTTGCCTTAAAGGAGTATCTCAGTAAGTAATGGGAAAGCACTGGTAATTCTCAAACTACTATTTAAAAGGTCTTTGTTTCAAATTGGATGTGGTGGCTCACCTTACAAAACTGAAATTGTCTAACAACCCAAGTGTGTTGATCACTTTGTGAAGAAGTAGTGGAAGTATGAAAAGAAACTTTGTAGTATATCCATGATTATCTATCAGATAATGGAAAAGAGAACACTAAATTAGTGTTGGTGGTTGTTACATGAATACTCTGAATTTTTGAGCATTTTGTTGAAATAGTTCTGTGGCAATTCTGTGATGATTTCCCCAAAATCCTTTACTGCTGGATGTGCCTTCTACAAAAATAGAAATTCTGGTTTGGGTCTTTCAGCTTTTTAAAATTTTATTCTTTCTTTGAAAAGTCTTAAGCAGCAGAGGAATACTATGCCTTGGAGATTTGTTAGATTTATCATGATGCATCATTCGTAATAAAAACTGAGGGGTCATCCTGCTTAGATGTTTATGACTTTGCAGGGAAGTACATTTGAGTGTCCTGATTTTTTTCCATTTAAAGTCCATTGCTTAAAGAGACTCAATTAAAAGAAAAAGTGCTTCAGAGAGATTGGCTGTCTTATTGGAAATGGCATTCTGTGGAGATAATTTAGGTGTATTATCATTAACAGAATAGCAGCTTAAAGAAAATAAGATTTCTGTAAGTAGTCTTGTCTCCCACCCCCTGCCCCCTGCTAACGTACCATCATTCTCAGGTTCCTGTCTGCTTCAACCCTGAGCTTGGGGCTGCTTTAGAGGTTGTGTTTTAGTTTCTTTTGTGTGGGTCACCCATTTGCATTAAGTGACTGAATAGGAGCAGTTGGGATTGACTGATTGTCCTAAATCATACCAAAATTACCTGACCATTGATACTCTGACCAGCGTCCAGAACAGGCTGTCAGTTACACTGGAGCCACACTCCTGCAACAGCAGTAAAAACAGGTGGGTGGGAGGCTCTGCAGATTGGAGCTCTTCACTTTTAGTCTCAGCAAGTCCATATGATTGTCTCTGGGGGATTAAACATGGGTATACTCAGAAATGCATATATCCAGAAGTTAAAGGACTGCAAAACATGGTTCACGTGTGACTTCAGCTATTCTCTTTTTCACTTGTCTGTGGAATAAACCACCCGTGTCTTTCTTGCTGGTACAACAGTAAGTGTCGAGTTAACTTACTTGTGTTCCTGGTTTTGGGTGGGGATTTTCTTGTTTAATTGTTTTTTTAGCAGGCTCCAGTCGTTCTTTGCTACTTAGCAGGTGCAGTACCTTTTCTTTTTTCTTTTATAGAGAGAAAGGAATTGACCAAGCAGCCTGCAGTTATTTCTACCAATGAGTTTAAAAGCTTATTAAAACTTACCAGAGGATGTTTTTTGGACCTGTGCAGCACTAGTTTTCCTAAACCTGTTCTACAGAAGGTCTCCAATAAAACCAGGTCATGCACTGTGACTTGTGGTAAGTGTTTTTATTTACAAAATATGCTGTTTGTTTTCTTTGGATGTTTTTTCATACTGGTCGTCAATCTTTAGCTAGAAGGAGTAAAGTCTTTTTACCAAAAGAGGAAAACATGGAAGGAAAAGTAAAGTAGCTTTCTAGGCTTATTTTGCAAACTGAAATTACCCTTGCATTACCTATTTCCTTTTTGTTCCTTGACAAAAAAATTGTCCAGAAAACATTTCTGATTGCATCACCAGATAGATTTTTCTTTTATTTACATAGTTTTAGAGATATGCATTGAGGAATATCTATACATAAAGGACTGAATATATATATTTCTTTAAGGAAATTTATTAAGCATTATCCAACATATATTTCTTGCAGAGCCTGATTTAATAGAGCCAAATCCATTGGAGTGGCCAGAAAGACACGTTCTTCAGAATTTGGAAAACTTTGAAAAAAACAAACAAAAAATGAGGTAATAACGAAATACTGGACATGTTCTTTGGAGTAGCCATTGAACATTACTGTAGAGGAACTTTATGTGTTGATAACTATTGTGTAAACTGTTTTCAAATATATTGCTATCTTTCAAAGAAAATATTGCTTAAGGCTAAAACTATTTTTCTGTCAATTTCCAAAGGTGTATTTTCTTGGTATTTAAAGAATTTAAACGGTTTTGATTTTTATTGACTAAATGCAACTGGGAGCTACCTAAAAGTAGAATAGTTCCAAAACTAAATTCCCAAAATGTCACTTCTAGAAAATAGTAGCCATGGTAGAAAAAAATACGAAAGCTTTTCTTTCTCCCATCATGCCCTAAATAATAGAGATAATTTAGCAGTTTTTGTCAATATGTACAATGTGTTCTAATTTCCTCATATTTCCTAAATAGTTGGTACTTAGTATCATGTCTCAAGTAATTTTAGAGTTGAAGAGCCTATTGGTTTTATGTTTGAAATTTATATTTAGTTATGTTTTTCCTTCAGTGCTGTTCAAATGAAACCCGTAGATCTTTGTGTCACTTAATACAGCCTGTTGATTTCAGTTTAGTTCTCTTTTATATAAGACTTGTCAAGGAAGGTTTAGGTTGGATATTAGAAAAAGGTTCTTCACCCAGAGGGTGGTTGGGCACTGGAACAAGCTCCCTGGGGAAGTGGTCACAGCACCAAGGCTGACAGAGCTCAAGAAGAGTTTGGACAATACTGTCAGGCACATGTTGTGACTCTTGGGGATGGTGCTGTGCAGGACCAGGAGTTGGACACAATGATCCTTGTGGGTTCCTTCCAACTCAGCTTATTTTGTGATTCTATGACTTAGTGGTCTTTGGTGGTGTTAATGTTCTTGCTGACAGACCTGTAGAACCAGGTGTCCAACTGTCCTTTTCTGAGTCACTTCCATCCCATTTCTCTCTTTCAAGTACCAGTAGTTGGCCATGGCTTGGATTGGAGTTCTGTATGTGAGAAATTCTGACATTAGATATCTGCTTCCTCACGGGTGGTATTATTGTTATTATCATTGTCATTAGTATTGGCTTTTGTTTCTCAAACAGGCAAAGTTCTTCCTTTTAATTAGCTGTTGAAAAGCTTCCTGAAGGACCTTTCTGTTACATAGTCAGTGTTTATTTCATTGCTCGTAATCTGAACTGATTATCTTTCTTATCCTACATCAGGATACAACATGTTGCTTAACAGTAGAAAAGAGAGAACTTTGATATTCTTGATTGAAGACACTAAAAAAAGAATTGCCGGTTGCACGCAGTAGTGGCTTTAGGGTTCCATTGTATATTTTTTTTTTAGTGGGAACCAATTTTTGGTCCTACAATGGAAAAAAGGGGTGAATAATCTTCTTCCTATGTTGTATTTCATAACCAAGCTCTAAATTCTTGAAGAAATTACTTTCTTCCGTAGAATGTTAGAGAATTTGCATCAATTAACATGTCCTTTATCATGAACATTTGTGTGAATGTTCTCAAGGAACAACCTTGTTCATTTTACTTTGGTACTAGTTTAATTGCTCCAGAGTAGTGATGATATAATTTTTTTTAAATACCATGAGTGTATTAAAAAAACAAAACCAAAAAAATCTTAGATTGGTCTTTGCTTTTTTCCTTTTTTCCAGAGTTCCTCTGTTTGCACATTCATCTGAGCAATTGCTGGGACATAAAGACAGCCAGCGGGAGTCCCTGACGTTGCTCGATGCTAAAGAGTTGCTGAAATATTTCACCCCAGAAGGATTGCCTGTGGGGGATCTCCAGCCACTCCAAGTTCCCAAGCGGTAGGGATCAGCATGCTAAAGCCACTGCAGACCACGCTCAGAGCTGATGTAGGGGGATGTAAATAAGGGTGGAATGAGAGTCACAGAATGGTCTAACTGGATTTGAGTTTATAACTTGCAACATCCTTGCATCACATTCATGCCAGTGAAATCAACTGTTTTGGTCTCCAGTCAGCCTTGCTATTTAGTTCTTTCAGAATCTGAAATGGCTAGAGATTATGATGCTGGTCGTAGGTATTTAAGAAAATAATCACCTGAAGCACAAAAGTGTGCTGGTAGAGCCCTGCCAAGCTGCTGCTGCCCTATATGTCCATTTCCAAAAGAGTATTTCTAGCAAAGCAGAAGTTCCTGTGGCAAAACTTTAATTTTATTGGTGTGATTTCTTTCAGTGCAGGGGAGTCTAGGTGGGAAGACAAAGTAAGAAAAGGCAATAGCTGAGCCCATTTAACAGTATTTGTCTCCTGTCATGCTTTTTATGTGGTAATGTGCTTCTTAAAGGAAGCTTATCTACTCTGGTGGCTTTGCAAGTATACATTCTTAGTGTGTCTGCTGGTAAGTATTAGTGTATTAACCACTGCTTTTTCAGCAGGAATTTACAGACATGGAGTTAATGCAGTAATTTTCAGGATCTGAACATCTGTTAAGAGTTAAGGCCAGATTCTGTAAGAGTCAGATAGTGTTTGTAGAAGCAGAGCCTGTACTATTTGTGCAGTGTGTCACAGACTTGTTGCTAGGTAAGCAGGACAAGACAGTCTTTGCAGTCACTAGAGCTGTATTTGTTGACCTTTTTAATATTGAATAATAGAATCTATAATGCAATTATTTGATAGAGCCCTTGATCCTTTTTCAGACTTTATTATATGTAATAAGAGTGCTTGTGAGAGGGAGGTTCTGTAGTATTTTGGATTTTCTGTAGGATTTTTGAGACTTCTGTAAAATACTTGCCAAAGTTTTGAAACTAACCTAAATATGTTCTGAGCAGAGAATTCAAGCAAGTTAGAAAATATGCAGTGAAGATTTGGAATCTCCTACTGAGTTGTTAATGAGTGCAGAAGATTTAGAATTTTGGCTAAAATATTTTCCTTCCAACTAGTTGTGTGGGAAAGAAGTGAATAATTTTTCACTACAAAGATCTATTTTTTTATTCTTTGATTTTTTTCAAAGCCTCCAGAAAAGCACTATAGCATAGAATACCTTGAGTCTCCTGAATGATTTGCTTTGAGCTACAGATGAGTGAAACCTGAATTTGAATAGAGTCCGGCAGAACACTGTACTCCAAGCTGCTCACTCCCCTAGCAGATGCTCTGACTAAATTCTCTGGAATAATGAGCAACTTTGCACAGTAGGTGATCAAGAACAGTAAATACAGACCCAGGGAATATCCTGACCAATAGAAGGACTGAAGAGATTTTGAGAGAGACTGATGAATTAAAGGCATGTTTACTTGCTTTCCATGTTTGAGCTTAAATAGAAGTTTGATAGATTACAGTTTTGGCTGACAGTCTTTCTAAATTATCATCTTGCTAGATTCAGTATCACGTCTTTCCTGGATGTTTTTCTCAGATAATTATTCCAGTGGTAATGGTGCAGAGACAGTCTATATGAATAAAACTTGAACAGTGTGTAGGTTTCAGATTCTGCTACATCTTGCCTTCATCTCTTCCCTTCTTTAGAGATAAATGTCAGGGTATGTTGAGATCTGGCAGCAAGATCTTTCTATCTGCCTTGCTATGGCTTATTCTGTTGAAATACCTTCAAACAAATAGACTCATATGATTTAGCTGCAGAGAGCTACTGGCTAGAATTGAAATATCCCAGGAGACAAGCCATTAGTTCTGAAGTCTGGGAAAGATGACTGTTAGGTGAGGCAACAACTAAAGGGAAGGAATTCACTACTAACAGTGTGTGACTGAGAAATGGGAGGTCAGTTCCCAGTTCCTCTGAGTTCATTCTACTACTCAGGTGTCCCACTGTGAAATGGAGTGGTATTTGCCTAGTTTTATTGGTAAATTATTTGGTGCAGTGACCTTCACTGTCTGAGAAATGTCTAAGAGCTTCTGTAACAATAATAGCTCAGTAGGAATTAGTTGAACTTGAATTCTCAATTCAATGCAGATTTAATTTTCCATTGATGCTTTATCCTAGGGGCTTAGCTGCAAGGCCTGCTGTTTTGGTCTTCTTACATCAAGGCATTTGTTTCGGATTTTTGGAAGTATAATTTATCCTGATGGTAACTGGTTAAAAGAGATCTATATTTTTCTCCTTTCAGTGAAAACCCATTTCTTCTGACACCAGAGCTTACTCCTCGAAAACTCAGAGGTTTGCCTTTTGAAAAAGCAGCTGGATGCCATTATCACGGACTTGAGTAAGTTTCCTGGTTTCTTTTCCCAGATTTATTTTTAGCTTTCCAGTCTAGGTATGATTAGAAACATTTTAAGCAACAAGTATGTTAATTATAGAAAATGTGCGTATCCTTTTCCTTCACTGGAACAACTGCACCTCTCTCTCTTTCTTCCCTGTATTTTAGTCACTGGTTTAAATTGCAACATCCCTGCCTTGATGGTAATGTAGAAACATTTAAGGTTTTTTTTCCTCAGTTTTACTGCTGTATCTATTCTTAGTGTCTCTGAAAATTTTACTTCAGAACTAAAACTGGCAAGGGAAGTAGGGTTCATTAGTACATATCAAGTTCCTAGGGGAGCACATGCTTTAAGTACATACATAGTTTCTGCTTTGATATTTAATTGTAGACACTTTCAGACTAATAGTCGCAATGTTTATGAGACCTTCTGTGATGCTACCTGTATGTTCAGGGAACCTGCAAACACCAGCAGGCAAGTGTTCGTGGTAACAATGTTCATGAGGATCCATATGGTTAGGGCTGTTAGTTAATCCCAGCCAGCCAGCAAGTTATTTGTCAAAGCAAACAAATGGACAAATATAATGTCATATACTGTAGCTGTATAAAAATAGTTTAGAAAAATACAGATATTGACACTGAGGAGAAAAGGAAAAAGGCTATAGAAATGCTAAGAAGATAATTCAGCATAACTCTTCCATATAGACAGTCTTAGTGCCATGTATATTAAGAAATGCAGTGGATACCAAGCACAGTCAGTTCAGTCTTTGTGCAAATTTCTGCTGCCTCCTAAAATCACATTTTCAGATTATGAGAATGTGACTAACAATGCTGCTATTTTTTTCCTATCAATTTTACAAATAGTTTGGTTAAGCCTGTGTTTAATATCTGGTAATTTTAGCCAGGTTGTCTAGGTCAGTGAAGCACTCCTTCTATCTCTTTCGTTATCTCCTTTTCTAAATGGTAGCTCATGAGCCTTTTAGCCTTTTTAGATTTGTAGTAAGTGGCACAGAGAGGCAACTGGGTAGATAAGAGAAATTCATATGGTAGGTATGGGAAGAAGCCACATGTCTGTTGTCTGTTGCTATGTGGTATCTTGCTGCCCTGCCTGACCTCAGCAAGGAGTGTGCCTGAGATTTCAAATCAGACACAGCACAGCTTGTGCTGCTTCTTCTCCTAGCAAATTTGACAGGTATAGACCACAGGGAGGCCTGGGTATTGTGGAGAGGAGGAGGATCCTGGCATATTAATATTGCAGGGGCAATGTTCTTAGCAGTGTGGGAGGGAAGCAGTTGAGTGAGACGTAGCTGTATGACCAGAATATATTGTAACAAGAGTATCATGGTTGTGGGGCAGATGTGTTTTGTACTATGCAGTTTTCATCTGCCCAGATGCTGTATTTATATCTGGAGGTAAAGTCTTGTCAACAAAACATGGAGTAGCAGTTATCATAGAATGGTTTGAGTTGGAAGGGACCTTAAAGATCATCTAGTTGCAGCCTCCATGCCATGCACAGGGACACCAGGATCCTATATCTTTTTCCTCAGAGCTGCTCTTAATTCATTTTTCGCTCAGCCTGTATTTGTGCTGGCATTGCCTTGACCCAGGTGCAGGACCTTGCACTTGGACTTGTTGAACCTCATGAGGTTTGCACAGGGCCACCTCTCAAGCCTCTGGATAGCATCCGTTCCCTCCAGTGTCAACCATGCCACACAGCTCAGTGTCAGTGGCAAACTGCTTTCCTGAAGTCCAGGAGTGAGCTTGCTGTGTGCTCTCCTTACTGCTCTGAGGATCTCAAACTCCACTGTTTAATGGTCACTGCAGCCAAGGCTGCCCTTGAGCTTCACATTCCCCACCACCCCCTCCTTGCTGGTGGGCACAAAGTCCAACAGAGCACCTCATCTCACTCAGAGAAGGAAGTTACCAAAGCATTCCAGGAACCTGCTGGATTGCCTGTGCCCTACTGTATTGTCCCTCCAACAGTTTATTGGGGTGGTTGAAGGGCCCCCATGAAGACCAGGACTTGTGAACATGAGGCTGTTCCTATTTATGATTAAATCAAATTTTTGGTGTAATGAGCATGTGCTAGACACTTGAATACTATGTTGCAGAGAGAAACCAATTGCCATTAAAGCAGTGAGTAAAATGGCAATTTAACTTCTAAATTTAAATAGATTTTTTAAACTTTGTCCGGGATGTAACTACTCAGGGGACTGAGAATATAAATAACAAAAATTAAATACCTTGAAATTTTTAAGTTAAGAGAACTTACTCTCGTATCAGATAATGAATTTATGTCTAGTGGAAAGTCTTCCTCAGCTGTAGAAATGGATTCATCAGACAGTTATTAGAAAAATTAATTTCTCCCTGAATATGAAAATACTCTGAAGAAAGTGGAAACATCAGATCTAGCAATTTAACATGACTCCATGTTAAGAGAGAAAAGTAAAGAATGTGTCTGGCATTCCTAAGAGTAGGAAACATTGCTGAGCATTTTGAAGGGTGAGCTGAGCAATAGCTCACACTGCTCAGAACACTTTGTAACAAAGAGGCTGAAATAATACTGGATTTACTGTTACCTTTCCCTGCGGTACAGGTAATGTAAGTTACTGGGTGATGAAACACTGTTCTCTTGCAAGGAATCCTGGAAATCATTTACACCAGAGAAAAGTCAGTTAACATGCATTTTGTGTTATGTGTGTGTTTCACTGAGTTAGCACTGTTCATCTGTTATCTTTCAGCCCCACTGTAGTTAATAGTTTGTTCTGTTGATTTGGTTGATTAATTGACTACACTTATTTATTGTAGTCAATACGAAGCTTGTGCTTGTTCAGTGATACTTTTTTTGTATTTTTAGCATTTAAAAAATGTGAATCTCTGATACAGCAGTGTTTATCTCAGACAAAGCTAAAAGTTGCATTTCAAAGAGTTTGTTCAAGGAAAAAATTCTGCTAATGTCCATGGAAATCTTATAAGAACATAGGGTAAAGAGTTACAAATAGTATATGGTTTAGCTTCTTTGTTGGAGTTGGACTTAAGTATAGCAAAATCCATCGGGCAAGTATTAATTTACTGGGCTGTTAAAAGTTGTGTTTCAGAACAGTACACCAGTTCAAACAAAAAAAAGTTTTGGAGTTCATATGACTGTCAAAAGTAAGTTTTTCTGATTGTAATAAAACAGAGACTTTCTCTCACAGGTATCTCACCCAATTTCAATTTCAGATACTGTCTGGATAACAGAAGAGCCTTGGAGAGAGATGTAGGATATGCTGAACTTCAAACTCGTCTGATTCGTTATGAAACTCAGACCACTTGCACCAAAGAGTGCTGCCCTGTGCCACTTGTCTTGAGTCCTCTCCCATCTCCTGCAGTCCTGTCAGAGCCTGGAAGTGTCCCTGATGGAGAGTCTTTACAAAGCGAATTCAAAACAGAGACATCAAGGCTAAAACGCAGATCAAAAGACCTGGATTGCTTTTATCCCAAGAAAAGGTAACGCACTGAATAAAATGAATCTTTAGCATGAAATGTTTCAGTAGTCTCTTGTGAACTGTGTATTTTCTTTCATCTCAAAATGTTTTAGTGAAGCTATCTAGACAAATGTTCTAGTTGTTTAATCCTCTTCTGTAGGTTCATTTTTTTTCTCAAGTGTGATCTCTCATCGATGGCATTATATTAATCAAAACCATGTGGCACAGGCACACTTCATTTAACAGATTTGGGGTTATATCTTGCAAAGTCTCAAGTGCCTTTGAAAAGATGACAGATAGCCTCATCTAGGACTGAAACTGTCAGTGCTGCTGCACTACAAATAAACAACTAAAGGTTTAGAAAGCCAAGGATTGTACAAACAGAATAATTGAATTTCTAATCCAAAGGACTGCTGGCATAAGATGACCTACCAAAATTCAATCTTATTGTCAGCCTTTTTTATTAAAGTCTTTTCTGGAAGTTTAGTTTTTAAGATTTCCCTTTGTACCCTGTCCTCACTCTGAAGATGCAAACTCTGTCAGTGAAAAATAACTGCTGTGTGACACCATTTCCAAATTCACTTTTTTTCTGTAATACTTCACTTCTTCCTTATTTCCAGTTTGATACCCTTTGCAATCTTAACACAATAAGCCCTTAACAGAGGTTGGTTTTAGAAATATGCATATCTATTTCAGCTTACTGAATAGTTAGAAAAGAAGATGTGTTTGTACTTAACATTATGTAAATTGCAGTTTGGAATTACTAACGCTCTTACAGTTGAAGGATCAAGGATTACAGTTGTTCCCACAGAATTATAATGCCTAACTTCCTGTAGTTAAAGATGAGTTTTGACATTCCTATAGATCCAAAAGAAATTAGATACTTTCAAGAAGTTTTGTCTCATCCTAAGACTGGAGGCCAGTTCTCTTCCTTTCCTTCTTTTCTTAGTTACCTGATTTTTTCAATTTGTTTCTAGACTTTTTTAATCAGAGGTGCAGTGGGTCTACATATCAGAGCCCAATCCAGTCAGCAGAGTGTTCTAATACAAAAAATTTTACAGAATAGAATCCTGTCTTCCTGTCTGCTGTCTTCAGATGTTGTTTGCAAGAATGCTCAGTACTTACTGCTCTAAAGCAGCAGCCTCTCTAGCAGAAACAATGACACTAAAAGAGTCAGTACAAAACCTGAAAGTTATTTTTATTGGGTTTTTTTATTATTTTTTCTAGGCTAACCAAATCTGAGAGTATGGACTCCCTCCTGTCTCAGGCCAGTGGAAGCAGCAGGAGTCACTGTGCAGTTGCTGTGATGAGGAAACGCTCTGAAAGATCAGTTTCTGTGGCTGCAGTGCCAGCAAAACAACCCGGCCAAGCCCACAGAGCAACCTCCAGGGCTGGCTCAGCTGCAGAGCCTGAGGCCTCAAAGCCAGAGAAGGAATCGAGATCCCAGAAACATACGAGGGTAAAGATCTACCTTGTTCTCTTAGTGAAGAAGCAGCTGTTTAACTTCTTTCCATGGAGCTTTATTTTTAAAAATTTTTTAACTAAAGGTGAACTATCTTTTGTATTTGTTACTAAATTTCATTCTGTTCACTTGTGTAAATGAATCCTGAAGGCACTGAGGAGAGTGCTGCAGAAGCAAAGAATGAAAGTGTGTAAAGGAGATTTTATCAAGCCCAGGGAATTAAGGCTGAGAGAGATAACAATGAGGAATAAAGAAGGTGGAAATGAATATCAATGAATAGGAGTTATGAAATATAGATGATTAATATAAAACCTAAAGGCACCAAAGAGATATCTGTGCTGGAAGGGTCAAAGGCATTGTGGAGGAACAGACTATTCTGAGAATAAAGAGATTCCAGTAGTTCTAAAAATCCATTAATTGAGATAGCAGTTAAATAATTTGGTGGAATAATGTTTAATTAATAGCTGTATATAGTAGGAATGCTTCTTCAAAAATACAATACACAAAACTGTTTCTGGCTTGGTGATACTAATTTTAAATTAATCCCATGGTACAAGGAGAACACTGCAAGAATGTTAATATTGTGCTGTCAAAGGCAAGTTGGAATGGTCCAAGGAAGCATAAATTAGTGTGACTCATTCAGACCTACAGCAGAGTTTAAACATCTCTGATGTAAAGAATGTCAGAGGAAATTTTCTAATGAGACTTTAGTGTCAATTTTTTTTAAAATTTTTTTTTAATACAGATGCATCAAACAAAGGAATATCAGTATAGAAAAAAGTGATCTTTTCATATATATTATTTTGGAGAACAAAAAACCCAAGATAACATTGACTTCTTTTTTATCTTCCAAGCTCCATGTGAATAGTCACTGATCCTTTACATTGCCTTGACATGTAAGCATTTTCTTAATTTTTTTAAATGAAGAAAATGGAAGTAGATTGTTAAATAACTGCTCAAATTCAGGCAGTGGGCTGATGGCATTTGGGCAATGGGTTAAAGACAGAGGCAAGATCACAAAAGATCAGGTTTTCTGTTTTGGGCTTTTTTGCTTCCCTTGGACAATTTTTTGTGTCAATAGTTGGGATGAACTTCTGAGTGTGTTTCTACTGTTTCGAAGATGCTGAAGGATGTGGTTGCTAGGACTCTTCAAAAACATGGAATTGCAGAGGATCACAAGTGCTTTGCATCATGCAGCCAGCGTCTATTTGAGATATCAAAGTTCTACTTAAAGGTAACTAGAAGACACACTCTTACAGTTCTTTATTCTTAGTTAAGTGAAGCCATTCCTGAGTAAAACTTGAGATAGCATGTGGGATATTCAGAGTTGATTAAGCTAATGTTTCCCAATGGTGCATTAGTAATGTGTAGATTGTATGGAAAAACCTTTGGACTTGTTGTCAAATGCAGAAGGTAGTTTTACAATATATTTTGGTGGGGTTTTGCTTGTTTTTAAACTTTCTAAAGCAGTAGCCTTTTATGTGAAATAACATGCTAAAGCATGGGTCTGTTAGGTCAGGTCACACTTAGAGCTGCAATAGCTAAGGAAGCAATAGAGTATCTGCCAGCTGTGGCTGTGACAGCTCAGCTTCTCCCGTGTTCTAAGGCTGTTGGCTCAATTAGTAGCTTACAGAACTGACTCAGAAATTGCAGTTCCCTGACATGATGTGCACTATTATCTAACACATACTAGCTCAGCAGCACCCTGTAGAATTGCATCAACCTCATGTTTAGGGGGAGATGGGAATTCTTTCCACAATACCTAGGAGACTGTGAGTCAATGCCGAAGCCCGTGTTACTTGGTCTGAGCACAAAATTGAGTTAATTACAGTATGGGGTGATTAAAAACTATTGCTCACAAGCTGAGCTGCTGTTCTGTTTATTTGCACGTGTTTAACCTACCAGTATGGGTGAACCAGCTCAGTTTAGTGAACTTCAGTAATGGTGCTTTAAGCTAAATGAAAGTTGAACAGGACTGGATGCTTACACAGACAATCAGAACATCTTGCGGATAAGCACCAACTTCTTAAATAATTGGAACACAGTTGTGCAGTAATTCTGTAAGTGCTCCCAAAATCTCCCCAAAATGTGCCCTGAAGGAAGATCTTCTAATCCACAATCAGAAAGGGCTGCATGTAGGGATGCGTGAGTAGGGCAAATCAGGGTTCGTGGTTCTATTCCAAGTAGAAAAGGAAAAGGAAGAATATGGCAGTGATTCTGTCCTTTCTAGAGAGAGGTGTCACAGGATTTTGTTCTCCTGAACTGTCTTGCAGCTCCAAGTATGTGGGAGCCCTTTGAATCCTTTTGTTTGCTGCATAATTCAAAAGCATGATAACATAGGTATCATTTTCCTCTGAAGACAAGTAGTAAATGAATTTTCTTTCTGTTCAGGCAAAGTTTTGTTCTTGCTTTGTTTAAAAGAGTAGGTTAGGTTGGACTCATTAAATGGACTGCAAAACAGAAAAGCCATTCTAGATTTTTCCATTTTTTACACTGATTTTCTTTTCTAATGTCTGCTTCTCTGTTCTTTGCCAGAACTCTGTATTGAAGTGTAAGCTCACAGCTGATTTCCATGTTTATATAGAAATAGGATTTCAATCAAGACTGTAAGAACTTTGAATATCATTGAAGAAATAAAAGTTCTGGAAATTGTGCAGAAATGTGCAGAAGGTTAGGAAGACTCAGTCATACTTGAGTACTAGATTTGGACTACTCTAAGGAAACCTGCAACCCACTGGAATACATATAATTTTTTTTTTAATGTAAAAAAGCAAAGTCAAATAATTGTTCTGTTGTTCTGAACAGGGTGATAGAAGTGTTAACACTGCCCTGGTTATTAGGGCTCTTATAACCCAAATTAGAGTGACCATATGAGTTTGCTGACTTCAGTGGCTTTTTGTTTCATATGTAGGATCTTAAAACTTCTAGAGGGCTTCTTGATGAAATGAAGAAAACAGCAAATAGCAATGCTAAACAGGTAAGACCATGTATTTATTTTCACCTGTATATAGCCAAGGCTAAATGTTGCTGTGGCAACTTGGCCATAGGATGGTTTAGTCCACAGCTTTAAGATATGAAGAGGTGCATTCCCTTGGCTGTGGGTCTCGTTTCACTCTGATCTCACAGAAACTCTCTCTCAGTCAGTAGTCCCAAGGCAAAATTTCCAGGTTTTGGATGGTATTTTAGTTACAGCTGCCAAGATGATGTGCCACAGTGAGAAATGGAAATGAAGACAATAAATGTTTCTACATCACTGAAACAGAAAAAAAAAGAGATGAGATTTTTCTTTAATTAGGATTACTAGGGAATTCTTGTGTTGAAGGAAATAACATTTCTTTTCAAAGGTTAGGGAGTAATAAGCAGGTCTATAAAAGGAAATAAATTTTTTAAAAGAAGCAGTGAAAATCAGTAATTTTAGGCTTGTGAGTAACTGTAAGCCCAAGGGATATCAGGTAAGGTTATTTGTGTGTAAGGTGGGACTTACATGAACAGCAGCACTGAGCAAATGACAGAAGTAAATATTCCTCCAGAAATTACGTAACTGATTTAAATTCTGAGAAATACACTGAAGTGACTCCATGATTTGGGAAATAAAAAAGGGGGAAAAAAAGTGTCATGCATAATTACAGTACAGTTTTCATAATCATAAATTAAATGGAAGAATTTGAACTGAGGTAGGTAAGTAATAGAACACAAACTCAAGGAAAACTGCTAGATCCCCACAGAATTTATTCTATGAGAGCAGTATTTGCTGTGTTCGGTGTTGTATTCCTTTGTGGATTGCTTTGTATGCATGATAAGGTTTCAAAAACTGTATGGGCTGTGATGTTTGGTCTTGAACTGGGCTATTGTGCTGATACACTGCTTCTCACCACCATCTTTGTCTGGGCAGAAAATTGGTAGTTTTTTGTATGTTTGCTGTTGGCAAAGGAGCCATTAAAATTGGTGTTCTCCTAAGCTGCTTACTTCTCCCTGTATTAGAGAGTATTTTGAAATTACCTTACAAAAGTATAATTGCCAAGGACTAGTCAGTGGTGTGAACAACTGCCTTGTTTGGAAAGCAGCAGTGATAATGGTGGTAGATCAGCAGTGCACAAATTATCCTTTAGTCTTTCTTCTCTGGTATTAGGAACTTTTAGCGCCGGAAGCACGAGCTGTTTGGCATTATGTGCACCTTGTTGCTGGTATATGGAGAGAATGGGGTGAAGTATTTAAATTCAGAGGTTCTAAAAATGCCTTTTCCTAAAGACAAAGCATTCAGTAAGATTAAATACAATTCTAGGGTAATGCTGTTTCCTCTCAGTTTATTAACAACACTTTCTCCTCTTGAGTAGTTTGCTTTTAAATCCTGTTTAGTAAATACCACACAGATGGTGACAAAGAACTAAAGAAAGAATTGATAAAGTGTGTGAGATGTTCCCAAGTTGCTTTCAAAACCAGGAGTTATGTAAATTGTTTGCTTTCTCATTTATTTGCCCAGGTGATTGAGTGGGTTTTGGAGAAGACTGGCAAGTAGAGGCACTTGTGTGGATTCTATTCACACATTCCCAGGAGCTGTGGAGAGAGAGCACTTCTGACTAGAGAAGCATTATACTGCCTAATGCACACACAGATCTGCACACTGGGAGGACTTTGGTCAGTGTAATTGTATAGACTCATTCCTCAAGCACAGGAGCAAGATTGGAAACTTTTTATACTAAAAGTTTTAAATTTTTTTTAAATTCAAATGAAAAGAGGTTGTATTTTATATGTGTATTTATTATGTTTGTTAAAAGGAATATAGCTTGACTTGGTTTATAAAGTTTTGTATATTTTTCAACCAGTGTATTTGGTTTTTATGTGAATAAAAAACCCCACATATTTAATTTTGATAACGAATACTTTGTTTAGCCTTTTTGTGTGAAGACCTCTATTCTACTTATTACAGCTTACTCTTGTATAAACAGCTGTTTACAGCATCGGCCATTAACATTTTATACCCTAGTTAAGAACAGTTCCTATTCTGCAGGTGAAAACAAACATAATTAGAATTTGAATCATAATTATATCTGTGTTGTAATATAAGGAAGAAAAAAAGCATGGCTTGAAACTTGATGCAAGGTGCCACTAAAGAAAGTTTCATTGTTTTACAAGCTGAATTTTTGGAATAATTTCCTGCACGCTCTTTGTAACACTCCTTAGAAAAAAAAATCTAAGGAGAGGTCTGAGATTTCTTTCCCTGGAGGAGGAGAAAATCAAAGCAATAGTGGTAATGAGGATGGTGAGAGCTGGGAAAGAGCTGGCATGCTATGCTGAAATGTAAGGGAAAAAAGAGTTTCTACCTGTGTTGCAAACACAGTAAAATACTAAATTTGGCCTCAGTTTGCTTAAGTCTCAGGCATGACTTGTACAATGACTTGTACTAATGTCATTGTTCAAGTAAGTATTTTGTTGAGATGAGGAGTTCCTTCTAAAACAAATGTACTTTACAGTTTTCCGTACAAGGATTTCCTATTTATCATATAAGCTAATGAGATTAAAACTGATAGAGATGCAGGGCTATTGTTTGCTATATTCTCCTGGTAGGAAAACAGATTAAGCAATACAAATATAAATGAAATGTAATGTTGTGACAAAGTAATCAAACTAAAGCATGTGGAGGTTAGACTTAATACTGTAAAATCTATGCTTTCTCTAAAGAGCCTTCCTGATTTTGTGACATTATTCTTTGCTTAATTCTGTTTCATATAAAGCTCAGCCCTAAGGAGGTTTTTCATGTCTAACAGGATCTTGAGTTTAACTGTTCTGTTCCTTTGTTCCCAAGTTTATCATTGTCCTGAACTCTAGAAGACCTTTTCTAGGTGGGTGTGTACTTGGTTTAACTGCACTCTGAGCTGCAATAGGAGAGCTCTGAAGTTGTTCTGCTGTGACAGTGGGCTCTAGTGAGTACTGTGTGCATCTAAGCCCAGGACAAACATAACTACTTATAAGATGGATGACATTTGTCTGCAGAATGCCACACATCCACAGCATCCCAGTTTTAGTGATTTGGTTAAATAGAAATGCAATGAAGAGAGGTATTTAAATAATTATTTAATAAGTGCATGCACAACATTGCTCCAATATAATGATAACTGTGTGTGGCTCACATTTCTATTCATTCAAGATAGAAAACAAGAAAGTGATCAAGACATTAACCTTTCTTAACATCTTATAGTGAATCAAAAGTCTCTACATCCAAAAAGAGAGAGAAAAGCTGTAAGCTATAGCCTTATCTCTTCAGCCTGAATGCTGATACTTTTGTCTGAATACTAAAGCAAGCCACTGAAAGTTGTGTTTTCTACTTAATTTTGGGAAGTTTATATATTTGTAATTAGAAAAACTTTGTAGTTAATAATTATGCACAAGTTGATAAGCAAAAGTACAGAAATTCTACATTTCATAAAATCCTTGAGGCTAGCTGCCATGAGCAAAGTAAATACCTTCAGGAAAGTAATTAATACTTTGAACTGGTTTTCTTGTACTTCAAGTAGAACTCAGTGGTTATTGTTTTAATTAATTCTGTAGCCTCAAAGGCTGGCCTGAAATAATCAGCTGGAAAGCAGTTAAGGAAATACAAGCATTTTGATGTATTGATTTTTTTGCACAATTCCCAAGTGGAGAACTAATACACTGCTACCCGTGTCTCATTTGCTCTTTATGTTGGTGGCTTTTTAGGGTAAGTGGTAGCTGGTTTATTATTGTGGCTTGATAACACTGTGCCCCATTTGAGCTGTGATAACTGTCCCTTTCCATGCTCTTAACCTACAAAAAAGCAGGCACAATAATTTGACCTGGTCTACTGTAACAGCACTAAACCAAATTATTTTACATCTGTTGTAGTTCCAAAACCCCACACTGAGAGTTCCTGCAGCTCAGCCGATGTGCTGTAACTTCGATGATACAGAATGTAACATCACCCGTTGCCTCTGAACTTCAAATTATTTTTTGTTTGTGGCTGCTGAACCCCAAATCCAGTCTGCCTTATGCATATTTTGGGCGCTTCCTTTCATGTTTTGCAAGTCAGGATACATGTCATATTCACCAGTACACATTTATGGTTTACCCATAATCCATCCATCTTACATAATAAGCACATAACATAGCATAATATGACAACATTATGTATTATATGTAGAAGCACATCATCCATCCATGTTATGTGCTTATGTTCCCCACAGGACTGGGGTAAGACAGCATTGATATGGTTGCAATTACTTGGTGATACGATTACTTGTAATATTACAGCAATTACATGATGAATATCACTGGGCTACCACAGAACTTAGCTTGAGTAGTAATGCTTGTCCAAATTCACAAACTTCTTTGTCCAAATTCACAATTCTCCCTTGGAATTTGTTTTCTAAATTTGTTTTCTAATGCCTCTAATTATTTAAACAAGCACAGAAATTCTGATGAAGGAAAAAAAATGAAAAGCTAATCCCATGTGGGAAAAGCAGGTGATTATGTTCAACAAGAAGTTATCATCTTTGTTAAATATTTAAAATGTTTTTCCCCTCATTCTTTTAAATTAAACTTTTGCCCTGGTTAGTCGAGGGGCTCACTTATAGCAAGGCAGGCTGAGTTTCTCAAAATTTTGTGAGCATATTATAAATATCTGCTCTTTAAAGTCAAAGTCACCAGTGAATTTAAAAGTCTCCATAATAGACACAGTGTGTGTATATATATTAATATGTAATATATACTGTATTAATGGTCTCTCTATATAGCAAATAGACTCACTAAACAGCTAGTTATCAATCTGCCAGTTTGACTTTTATGAAAATAACACAAATGTAGAAATCAATGATAGTGTAATGATCTGAAGCACATAATTTCTCTAGGCTCTGATTCTGCTTCCACTGAAACCAAAGAAGCTCCAACTAACTTTTATGCGTGGGTAAGAAGACACTGAGAACCCTTTCGGATGGAAATCAGATCAATCTCCCCTTCTAATCAGCTGGGCTTCCCAATGCAAAGACCTGGATGGAGTGTGCTTCCATGTCCTGGGAAGAAGGAATGCTAACATTCTGTGGAGTGAAAACACTTGTTTTGTTATTTGCAAAAGATCAATTCTAATGGTGTTTATGGTGGTGATTAGCTTGGTAGCACGTCAAGGGTTGTGTTCTGATTTCTAAAGTACCTTAAGAGAGATGCTTGTTCCATTTGATGGGCAGGACTATTAGAAGCACCAGTATGATTCCCTGAACACAATCAGATCAGCTTTCTTTTCTTTTTTTTTTTTTTAACAAACACCTTAGCTCACATTTTTCCAATAACATTTATGTGCCGATATGTATCCAGATCTTTCTGATGATAAAGCTGCTATACAAACTTTCTGATAAGACCATTCCATCTATAGTCATTATTTTGTGAAACGAGTGAAACTCTGGAATACCCCTTTTTAGGATTTCCATGAGGCTGCTCTGTCATAACTTGGGTCAGACTGAAAGAATAGGCTTAAATTCCCACAGCTAGCTTTTCTATTTGGGCCATTAAGTTAAGAATTAAATCAAAGGAAAAAAAAATCTCTTTTTCCATAACCATTCATAAGAGAAAAAAGGCACATGCTGGACTCAGTCCTTGAATGCAGAAGCTTGAGCAGAAATTTCTGCTTTTTCTTTATTTTTTGTAAGTCTTCTGTTGCCACCTAGTCCAATATAAGCAAAGAGAAAGCATTGCAACTTCAGCAGAAGTGTCTGAATGACCTGCCTTGGAACATCCCTGTGGGATTTCAGGTTTTTTTTTCAATTTTACATCTTAAAAAGTCATTCCACCAATACAATTAACAGTTCTCTCAAGTAACAGAATTCTTAACAGAAGCATGGAAGTTTAAATGTATTATTCCCCAGCCCAGAACCAAAGGACAGCCTTCCAGATAGTTTGTCTGGATACAAAGTAAGCTCACCTCACAAAAATCCAATAAATGACTTTATTAAATATATTCTTTTCCTCTAAAATATAAATATTCACTATACTCTTACAAATGTGGAGTAGGTTCATATTTCATTTGTCTATCCCATCCAAATATGAATCAGTCCAAAATCTGAAAATGAAGAAATAGCATCTGTAATTATCATTTTTTTTCCTATAAATATATATAATATGAATTTTCTTTGCAAACTGCTTAGTTATTCACTTAGACTTCATATAGTACTGAGCACCTTAGATTACATTTTGTGTCATTTAATTGTTGGCACTAATATAGGAATTTGTAATATTTACAATGCACATACATGTTAGGTATAACATTCCAGTGATTTGTAAGTGTTAAAAGGAATAAGGAAATAGTGCAGTATAGTTTACATATGTATCCAACCTACCCCCTAGAATGCAAGTTTTCACATCAACCTCTGGAAATTTTACAGGAGCCTGTGTCCAAATTTTTAAGTTATACTTTGGAACAGCAATAAAAATATCCTGAACTGGTTTTTAAAGACTTCACACAACAGTTTCCTTGATAAGGTGATGTGAGCTCCTCCTCAGAGTCCTGTCTCCTGTGTACCGCCTGCTCTCAGCTTCTCAGATCTTTCCTAGAAGCTTCCAAGCCCAAGGAGTCCGAAGTAACTCCCACAGAAAGTTGTGTGAAAGGCAGTGGTCACTAAATGAGAAGTCTCCATCTGGAAATTACTGGTAAGTTACATAACGTTACCTCCTACCTTGTTAATTTACATGAGGAATTAATTTTTAAGTGCAAGTACCATGACAATAAAACCAAAGTGCAGAGCTGGATGGATCCCTCCCTGGTGTGCCTTTGACTGGTGAGAGGTGCTGGGAGTGGGGCTGCTCTTCTAATGGGGCATTGAGTTGTTCTTCAATGATTATTTTCTGTATTTATGAATTCAGCCCATCATTCTAATATTTTAATTGGTTTTGATGATTAAGATACCTATGGAAATCACCATGTTCTTATGATGTGAATAGACAGCATGACTTATGCTTAACTCTAAAACTTAGCTTAAAAACAACATGGAACCAAACTGTGTTTTTAATTTTCCCCTTTGCCAGCCAAGCAATGCTAAGTTGAAATTTATGTGCTTTCTCAGGAATAAAAGAAATGTTGTAATATGAAAATGGAACATCCACAAACATTGAATATATTACTACCTGTACATTACTGTGTATTACTTCCTGTCCTTCAAAGTGTGAATTTAGGGCAAAACTCTAAAAGCAGACAAAACCCCACCCCTGTGTGAAGCTGTTCTTTTTACAAAGGAAGAACAACGTAAGCGACATCCCCGTTTTGCTTCTTCCTACTACCACCAGACCACATTTTGCCAATTTATTACTTCAGGTGCAAGCTGTGTGTATCATCTCTGGTGCTGAAGGTCAGTGTTCCTGCCTGCTTTGTGCTGCTCAAGAAGCTTGAACAAGGCTGAAACTCAGTGAATCATGTTTTGAGTCACAACTGTAATTGTGTGCAAAACAGTCACTAGGAAGTTGCAGGCAGGGAGATGAACATCTTATATTTCCCCAGCAAGAAATCTGGTGTTGCCAAGTCATGCCCATAGGAGCCAGTTCCGTGTCAAGGAGTGCAGCTCGTGTTGCTGCCCTGGTGCATTTTTCTTACTGCTGTGGAGCTGCTTCAATAAATTTTTCAAAAACTCATAAAATCAAATCTTCCTCCTTCCCTAAGTTTGTTCTTCAGTGAAGACCACACAACCAGCCTTGTCTGAGCAAAGGGGGTGACTCAGTAGGGGTAGGAGGACAGGAAGCTTAGTATGGCTTTCTACTGGAAAACTGCCCTGGAGATTTACTGGCAGAAGCTTCATCACTCCTCAGCATGGATTCAGGTAACTTTTACCTGAGCTGGGGCTCCCAGAATAGCTTTATGAGTTTCAGCTTTCTGGGAAGTTACTATAAAAATGCATCCTGTGTTCATTAACAAAGGACACTCCTGCCTATGTGCCCCTAACAGCTGGCTCTCAGTACCATCCCCGTGGCTGGTCCTGTTTGGCTCTGTCACTAGGAATGTGGGTGATGCGGTTACTGCTTAACGTGAAACTGTCCCCTGGCAGGGACCCTCCAGCTGTTGCCTGACCACAGCTGGATTGCTTCAGGGTGTCCAACTCAAAGATGTGTATTTGCAGGCTCTGCTGGGTATTTGTGCAACAGGTTCTGGCAGTGCTCCAAAAGAAAAATCTTCTATAAGAGGTGCACAGATTATAACTGAAAGAACCTTTTACTTTCAAGTAATGGGACAATCTCGTTTAGAGGCTTTCTCCCCAACCAACCTTGGCTTGCATCACAACCAACAAGTGCTCTTGTCTGCATAGCCCTTTACTCACTCTATATAGACAAGTACATTGAAATAGGCACAGTTTATGATTCTGAAACATTTACACGTATGGTACTACACGCTTTTACGGTCTCGTATGGGATTTTAAAATCCCATTATTTACAACGAAATCCCCTGTCTTCCTTGTCATGCCATCTCTTTAGCTGGTCAAAATGAAACCTGGGCCTTGGAGGACTGCAGAAATGACCAAGGCCCAGTCTTGAGTCCCAGGCTGGTGTCTGCTGCCAGCTGGGACGTGTTGCTGCTGCTGACCGTACTTCAGATTAGTGTGGTTACCCGGTCTCTCTTTGAAGAAACAGACGGATCCCACTTATGCCACCAAGCCCAGTCTCGTGATCTTTGCTGACAGGAAGGAATGAATGATGAAAACAATTGGTTTTGGACAGGAATGAAGGTCCAGTTGCTGAAAGTACAGAAAAACAAATCAAGCTGAGAATTATTAATTAGATTACAGCTCGAACAAAAAAATCATTTACTGCTGTCTGGTATTTTGAAGAGGCTTCTATTAATAACAACCCTTCTCTACAACATACTGTTTTGCCTTTGCATTCAGCTGCACATATTTAGGTTACTAAAACTAATAAGCATCTTGGGAGCAGGTGAGATCCTGGTGCCTTTGGCCTTGTATCCACCTGGGTGAGCAGCAGAAAACTGAGTCAGATGCTGCAAGCAGCTTTCCAAGAGGCTCAACCCCTCCATCTTTTTCGGCTGTTTCTGCCAAGGATGTGGTGGGACTGCTCTGTCTGATGCCCCGTGCATCTGCTGTTGGTGCAGCTGAAGTACCTTCAGCTGGTGCTGCTCAGTTGCTTCTCTGTTCTCACAGCCAGCAGTGAGACTGAACTCAGACTTTGTTTTCCACAGTCATGGTTCAGCTGATCTCACCACACACTTGCTAAGCATGACAGGCTTGTCAGTGTGCACAGAAGCCCAACAATAGGGTCACATCAAAATAAACCACATTTGCCTTCCATGGTGCTGCATTAAGCCTCCACCTCCTTTTTCCAGGCCACACTGTGATCTGAGAAATGCTCCTTAGGCCTCGGCCTTGAAAAGCAGCACCTGAGCTCTTCTTGAGCTTATCAGAAACACCGTCTGCTCCCAGGAACTGCTGCTGTCTAATGAGCTCCTGTTTTCCTTATGAACAACCATGGAAACTATTCTCCTTGCCGGAACAGCGTAACAGTCCTGTTCTCACACTTACAAAGAAAGTGCCGACCCACACTGTTGCCAGGATGAAACACTGCTATGACTAAAGCCCACTCTCTTGTGACCCTATAAATGGCAGTCCAAAATGAGACCCTTTGAGTTCTCCTGAACTGCAGCAGCTGTGACCAGCACCTCCCTCCGAGTGGGATCTCTCAGAGCCAGCGAACTCTCAGGTTTGCTGTACTTGGAAGATCGCCAAAGAATGATGAGTTCTGGGCTGGTACTCTCACTCCTCGAGGCCTAACCCTTCACCGGTTGGGAGATGCAAAAGAATCTGAAGTGAGTATTTCACTGACCTCTGAGAGGAATTTTTCACAGGTACCTTGCTTGCACTGACTCCGTCTGTGCGCATACACCTGTGCATACGCTATAGCAAATCTGGGAGAAATGCTGCTTTCTTAGATGTTTAAGTAGCTTAGATATCTCAGTAAGTAAGATTAAGTCATAAATTGTAAGCTAAGTTAAATGCTGCTGAGTGTTCTTCTTTTGAGTTGCTAAGTTCAACTTCGAAGTCATAAGTTAGGTTAAATGCTGTTATTCCTCTGTTAAATTGTTACGGTATCACGGTTTGACGCTGGTTAGGCGCCAAGTACCATGAAACCACCACATACGGTTAAGTTATAATTTAAGTTAGGTATAAGTGAAGTGTTGTTCCTTTGTTAAATTGTTAGGTTTAAGGTATAAGTTAAGATACTGTAAAGTTTGAGTGCTGCTAAGCTTTTAGGCCGTATTCCTTTTTATCCTTGCCTTCACTATACTTTTGTCACAAGCATCTTAATACATACATGCAACCTCCACAGGCAGTTCTCAGTTCATTTCTGTTTTGATTGCCTGGATTTTGCTTGGTTTTGTTGTTGCTTGTTTTTCCTTGGTATGCCTTAATTGTCCTGTAGGTAGTAAAGTGAATCTTGCCAATGAACTCTGTCATGCTGTTGCTAAATATTAAATCTGGTGTTTGCTGATACCTTTGCTGGTGATTTTTTAAGCAATCTCAAACACTAGTTTGTAACACTTTTCCAGCAGTCATGTATCAAGTTCATCGACAGCTAGTAAGAAATTCCCTTCAAAAGCCTGGCAATAAGCAGTTTGCAGAGTATATGTTAACAAAGATGATGTTTAGAATTAAGCATCCCCATGTTTGGGAACTGCTGAAAAAATCTGGGAGGAAGGACCATGTTTACATTCATAATTAATGGATCTAAACTGTTTGTTGGAATATGCACCTTATTTTTAGGCATTGTGACAGCTTAGAGGCCTACACAGACAGTTTGCACTACATATGTAGCTTTTCTCTTTCAGAAGCTACATGTTCAGAAACACCTAAAACATAGCTTGTTGTCATAACATGAAGTCCCTATGTGTACATCAGAATTAATTAGGTCTCATTCTTAAGTTCTTTCACCCTCAATCATTTAAAAAGTGGAATGCATACATACAAAATTTTTAACATCTGGCTATTTAGAGGTACAACTTGTTCATAAATGTGACATCTTTCTCTTTGTATGGTTTTACAATTTTAACTGTCTTTTTAGTTTATCTCCTTCTAAAGCCCAATCATCATGCTGTACTAGAAAGCACAGTGTCTAAATACTGGTACTGGAGCCTGGCACTGGCCAGCTCTTAGAATAGAACAGAATGGAATAAAGTATTTCAGTTGGAAGGGACCTACAGCACTCATCTACCCCCACAGCCTGTAGGACCACCAAAGGGCTGGTAACATGCATCCCTTTGCTAAATGCAGTACTTACAATTTCTCCATCTTTTTCTCCAAAGTCTAAATAAAGCATCCTTATCCCATCATCTGAGGACATTTTCAGTTTTTCGTAGGGATATTGTGCAATTGTCTTGGAGAAGGCACCATCTTGTGGTTCGGTTGTAAGAGAGAATCCATGTTCATAATGGATGGTCAAGCGGCACTCCTGGCTTTTGTATGTGCAAGCTGGAGAAGAAATCAAAATTTAGTCTATCACATTCTTAAAAGCAGTTCTTCATGTTGCAGCACACATCTACATGCTGACAAAAAACAGCGTACTGAAGTTTAAGAAGGTTCAGACTGGTGTTTCCTCCTTCCAAACCTTGACAAAGTCATGGCTACTCTTCTTGTTGCATCTGACAGATACAGCCAAAATCAATAAACACGGCACACAATGCATGAGAAAATTAGAAGCTGTAAAGGATTTCCCTAAAGTATTTTGACAAAGATGAAGACACTCCTGAGTCCTCATTAGTGTCACGGTAATTGAAAAAGGGCCCAGATAACTGTATATAATAGCTACTGCAGCAGAAAGTCTGCGTCTTCCCCTCAGCTCTGAAACAGAGGCCATGATCCAAATTAAAGAATGAAGAGTTTTAGTGTTCACATCCCAAGTTCTCTATTCCATCACTTTCCTGTGAACAATTCTGCCAAGAAGAATCCTTGGCACTGGGATAAAAGCACTGTGATAAAAGAAGGGGCTGATGCCCTTCTCCTTCTTTTGAAAAGAATGGCATCCATGTTGTGGTGCTGAGGAGACGGACCTGTCCTCGAGCTGGTTCCCACTGAGCTCTCTGGTTGGTTTGCACATCAGAGGCCCTCACAGAGCATCCTGAGCTCCCTGTGGGGGCCGGGGCTTCGCAGTGGACAGGCAGGAGTCCCCTGCTCAGCAGCATGTGGCTCTACCTGAGCTTTGAGGAAGCAGAACTGCCCTTTGGCATGGGTGGATTTGTGCTTTGGCTCCTGCTCCCACATTTTTAGGAGAAGTGGAGATAACATTCAACATTAACAGCCCTGCCAACTGTAGGACTAGCAGGGGGAGGGGGCACTCAAGAAAAGTCTGGGGGCACTCAAGAGAAGTCTGGGGGCACTCAAGAGAAAGGCCCAGCCTCAAGCCCCAGAGCCACCCCAGGCTTGCACCTACCTGGCCAAACAGGGCATCACTTCAGAGCATCTGCAGCCAAGTACTTTTATTCTAGTTGATTTTGCATGTACAGAAGTGCTGAGAAGTGACACCTTGATGTTCAGGGAGGGAAATGACTACCCATCAAAATGACGTTATTAGACTGGTTTGTGTTTTTTTACTCTTCTCTAGTGTGTAGAGCTGGGTGAATAAATGGCCAATTCACACTTGTGAATGTGCCAGTCCTCTTCTGCCTCCTCCTTCTGCAGGAGAAACTCCTGCTAGGCTCACAGAAGTCTCCTGAATATCAGAAAAATGCTCTTTTCTGCGGGTTTCTGGACAAACCTCTGACAATCACTCCTCTGTGACATGCAGGCCTACATGGCTGACTACAGACTTGTTTCTGAAACAACATGCTGAAAACAAACCCAAAAGTCAGCATGACAGTGACTGGATCACTGGACACAGGTACCATACCAGCTGGGACTGGCTCAGAACCTGACAGTATTTTAAACACACAGGATCCTAAACATGCACATTTTTTTAAATGAATCACCTCTAGCAGAAGGAATGTGAACTGCCACGAGCATCACAGGAGGGGTGTGAAGCCGTGGCACTGCAGGTATTACTCACATGTGGTGATTTCTGTGATGAGCTCTGCAGAATTGTGGCAGCCCTGCACTACACTCCTTGTCCACAGTGAGAGGTCTCGACTGGTCTCAGTCCTGAACAGATGGGTTTCAATCCCTTGTCTTGTACCGGTACGGGTTGCAAAAGACAAATCCACCCCTGACTTCGGTGAGCCTTTTCCTGGGCCAGAATGAACCAACCTGCAATTGGATTGGAAAACACATCAGGGAATTCTAACAACAGTGCAGTGCACCAAAATCCCCACCTGAGCAAGCTCTGCTCTGCACATTCCTAAATACACGTGGTTGGGAACCTGAGAACTTGCATCTCCTCTGTATTCACTCAGAAGACCGAAGGTCCAAGGCAGCGAGCACAGAAGCAGCTGGACATACAGGTGATGACATGGATGCCCCAAAATTTCTTAATGAATTGTACAAAACATCCCTTTGGATAAGGAACTGAGAAAAGTCCCTGACTGGTCTGTGGTGATGAAGTCTGGTCCACAGATACAAGTGCTGGTTCAGATGAGGCAGCTGAATCCAACTTCCCCTGTGAAACAGCATTTGCTCTAAACCTTAAACATCTGCCATCAAACTCAGTGATAAATACTCTTGAGTAAAGTAAGAAGCTCTTCAAACATGTAGATGCCAAAATACTGTCTTGTACTTACTTTTCTCATAAGGAACCTGTAAACCGCAAAATGTTGTGGCTACTTGTAATCTGAAATTCTCTCACATTTGTCTGCAATTAACATTTTTTTGCCCAGCATCAACAGCTGATCTCCTGTGGCCAGGAAAGGCTTGTTCATCTGGGCAAACAAAAATCGCAAGGAATATTTTTGAGTAAGAAATCAATACCTCATAAAAATTAATTCTTCCTTAAATCTGCCCTTTTGTGCTGGTTTTTTTTTTTTTTTTTTTTTTTTTTTTTTTTTTTTTTTTTTTTTTTTTCTTTTTTTTTTTTTTCCCCTCTAGAAGTGTGGACAACACACTGTGTCAATACAGAATTCAGTCAGGGACACAACACTGATTCATCTGAAAAGAATAATCCAGGGGAGCTCATCACTCTTTGAGATTTGGAGCCTAACCCTCAGAAGCAATTGCAAAATGAAGTTTGTTTGAAAAGCTTGTTTCTGTCTTCTGCCTTCTGTTTCCCTTTCTATAGGCAAACAATATACTTCATGGGAGTCTATAAAGTATGTGGCATGGTAGTAGAACACTGTGCTAAAGGATAAAACATTAGATTAAACTAATCTACTGAATGCTAATTTACCCTCAAATTATTGTTTTGCATCAGCAACAACAGTTGCCTGTTAGCTGACACTGTAGGAGTATGCCACCAAACAGGGATGTTTTAATAGAAAAGAAAAAAGCAGAAAGGAAAGAAAAAGCACAACTTTAGCTTTTCAGTTATTGAACACCAGCCACAGGGCATCTGAAATTTTCCCCAATTCCCTGACAGTCCATGCTGACATTTGGGATGCACATTGTGCCAAACAGATGCACCCCTCTTTCATACCCCACTAGAAGATTTGCAAGATTTTTTCATGCTCAAGTTCATAGAAACTTTCTTTGGATTTTGAGGATCCTCTTTGATTTTATGGTCCCAAGAGCTCCTGGGAAGCGAGACACAGAGTATCCTGGTCAGAGATGCCCTGCCCTGTGTCTGGGCAGGACAAGAAGGGCTTTTGTCCCTCTAGAAAGGCTGAGTTAATGCCCCACTCAGCTTTGATACTCAGGGCCTCCTATCTGCGCTATGGGCAAATTTTGCAGTTGGGGACTGAGTGGCAAACAAACAAACCAAAAATTTTAATTCCCTTTCTTTTGGTGTGAGAGGGTACAAACTCTGAGGGGAAGCCAGATCTTGGTAATTAAGGCAGGAATCAGGGAACTGAAATCTCCAGTGACATCTGCTGCTGTCTGTCCCTGGCCAGTCACCCAGGCACAGGAACGGCCACTGCTCTCATGCTGTCTTCTGGGCTGTGGAAAAGCAGCCTGGAAAAACCATGTCAAGTTTGTCATTAGAAATAAAACTATTCCACTTTTTTCCTGGGTCATCTCCTTTATGCAGTGCTCATCAGCTGTATTAAAAATCATTTTCTATTATTTATGTTACTGAATACGTAACAAACAGATGGTTCCAGTGTTTGATTTCCTTCCAAAACACACAGCACCACCACCCACTTCCCCACACCTTCATGCTGTATCCATAGTACTGTACTGTAGGTTTTTCAGCATATGGATAGAATGAAGATGTACTTAACAAATTAAAGTATGTGAACACATCCAACATGAACATCAATTCTTGCCTGCCTTTTCTTATTATTTCCTCATTATTAAAAATCCAGTCTATTTAAAAATGCTTTTCCATTAAGCAAGTCCAGATCATGCTTTGGAAAGTCATGCACTTAAACATGAACTGGACAAACGTGCAGGAGGACATTTGATAGTATTTATGTACCAGCTGTCAGTAGTGAGGTATTTGGGCACAGGTCAAAGGATTCCCAAGCTTTAATAAAGTTGTATTCACGTGAGCCATTTCATTTACATAGAAGATATTTTATTCTAAAGACCACAAAGATACCTTAAAAGGCAAAAAATAGCCTTAGAAACCTCACAGAAGGCTTCCCCTCGCTATTGTCTCCCATCACCCTGACCGCAGGGGAGGTTGTGTGTGAGGTATGTGCTGCACCCCAGAGCCGAAGAAGCGCCCCAGACCCGGCTCTGGTAATATTCACCCGCAGCCTTTGAAGGTTTCTCTGCTCCGTGAAGGTTTCCGGGGTAATCTCTGAGCACCGGAGCCCGAGAATTCAGCCCCGAGCGCCGAAGGCTCCTCCCGGCACAGCAGAGCCGCGAGAGGGCAGGAGAAGGCTGGGCACGGCCGGGTGTCCCCGCACAGCGCGCACGGAACGCAGCGGCTGAAAAACGCAACCCTTGGCGCGCTCCCGGCAGCCAGGGAGACACTTCTAATCTCTCTCATTTCTCCCCGGTCTCTCTATATTTCGGGGACCTTTTAAACTTTATTCTTTGCAAGATGGATATGGTCTAACACGAAGTGCCGGTGCAGGGTGGGATGCACTGGGACCTACAGCTCATCCTAATACTATGGGAAGAGTTTCAACGATTTACTGCAACAGCCAGATCTAATGGCCTCTTCAGAAAGGACAGTGAGACCAGCACTGACATTCAAAGGAAGCCTTCAGCTGCTCACTTGAGATTTATCTCAGAAGTGACCATGCTACAAATGCATCAACGCTTGTGCAGCTCTGCCTGGTTAGAACACCACTGCCATCTGACCTTTCCTATGTCATCCTGACTTAGCATTTGAAACCTGCCCTGGAATGGCTGTACTCCTTGGAAACCTATGCACTTGCTCGCAATTCATCTGCATGGAGGGAGCCACAATCCCCCTCTCTGCCTTGGGAAGACAAGCAGAGAACTTGCACAGCACCTCATACACCTTCTTGGGGCTCTCAGGGCACCCAGCTCTCTCTGCCTGTCCCTCTGCCCACTTGCCCGGATGATTCATCAGTGCCCTAACTCCTTCCCCATCTTTCCATGTCATTAGCTATCAAACTGCTTTAATACTCCTCTGGTTACAGACCTCGGCTGTACACAAAAGCTTCTTACCTGATCTTTAATCAGAGCCCAACATGGGCTGCTTTTTTTTTTTTCCTTTCCTTTCATATCTGGCTATGGTAGATAATGGAATTTGATTGCAAACATATAAAATGTAATTACTTGAGCCCCATTCCCATGCTAGAGGGAGGCACTGTTATTCAGGCATAAAGAAACACTGAAACAGAGATTATGACAAAAAGGTCCTTGGAGTCAGGGCTGTGTGCCAGCTGCCGTGCCTCCTTGTGCAGAGATTTAAAGGAACAACTTAAATCTGATCTCAGTTTTATTTGAGCTATTATTTATATTCCACGCAAAGCTGGAAAAGACTGACTGGAAAATATTTTTAGGTCTTAATGGCATCCATAGGTTGTAGGCAAACTTATCAACAAACAAGAAGGGCATGTTGAAATTTTGCTGTTAAAGGATTGTGAGAAGATTGTAATCCTTCTACCACTTTCCAATTTTCTCTGTTCATTATGTCTTGGGTAGATTAAGCATGACTCTGTACAGTATCTGGCACTGAAGTTTTCCAGTTTCAGCATCTTTTCAAATATGCATTAGCTAAGCAAAAATGTTTTCCCAAGGACTCATAAAAATCTGAAAGATGGGAGCAGCTAAGATTACAACATGTGCTCTGCAAACTTTCCAGGTGAAAAGTTCTAAATTGCACTGATCAATGCACAGAGGGGATTAAAAAACTCGTCATGAGGAGGAGAATCACTGACCGAGAATGAACACAGCAGCCAATACCACCAGCAGACCCGCTGCATTTTTTTGCTATAACTGTACTCAGTGTGGCAGATCATAAAAGCAGAACCCTGCAGGGTTTTAATCAAAATCATCCAAAACAGGAGGTGTAATGATTCAGGGAATCTGTCCATTTATGCAATCTGCTCACCTTGGGGATTCATATATATATGTGTATTTATCACATTGTGACTCCATTCTGAACGACAAGTTCTGTATAGCTGCTGTCTTTTTATCTGAGTGTTAAATTCAGTGATATTAGTAAGAAATCACAGAAATAGGGCTGGAATGGTTGTCAGGAGGTCACCCAGCACATCCTCCTTCACAGAGCAGGGCTAACTGTGCTGTGTGTCACCCATCCTTCAAAGTCCCCAGTGATGAGGACTGCACACCTTTCCTGGAGAACCTAATCCAGTACTTCACCAATTTCCTGCCACAAGTGCAGTCAACTATGTCCTGTTGTGTTCAGGAGGGATC
Organism: Rhagologus leucostigma; assembly: GCA_013397725.1. Lineage (NCBI taxonomy): Eukaryota > Metazoa > Chordata > Aves > Passeriformes > Rhagologus > Rhagologus leucostigma. Next base: position 272,562 of record VZTD01003024.1, read on the forward strand.
TAGAAAAGATACTCCCCTGTCCTCCTTGTGTCTTATCTTCATACCTGGAAACTATTGACATGTTTTCGATGGACTTCTCTAGATTAAACTACTAAGGTTTCTTAAGTATTCCCCTACTGATAGTGTATCTATGTTATGTATTTGCATTGCTTTCTTCTAGACCTTCCACAGTTAACTGGCATCTTTTCGGAAGTGCTTTGCCTCTCACGAACATGGACTGCCACCTGAGGCTTTACTCATTCTCTGTGGTTAGGTATGATTACTACATCTGCCCAAAATACAACACTTCTGCTATAACCCAAGATGATTGTCTTTATTTTCCCCTCTCAGAAACATAACACCTTAGATTCAAGCAATTTTATCACAGTGCTCAGGTGCTTCCTGGCAGAGCAACTACTTTGTTGCTCATATTCTACCCCAAAACAGCAGAGGCAATTATTCCCCAGCACTGAACTTTGCACCTGTCCTTTCTGAACTGCACCCTGGCTTTCTTACAGACCATCCTGGCTTGCTTTCTTCCCAGTGTGTAAAGAGCCTTCAGCAGCCTGACACATGTGCTCTACAACTTCTCACTTCCCTCCAGCACTAAGAGCAATGTTTTTCCTCTCAGGCAAGTATCCCATCAGACAAGGAAATGACCATCCCCACCCAAGGCAAGCCCATCTGCAATCAAATGTGACCTCTTGAGAAAAAATAATTAAGTAACAGGCCCCAAGATGTGGACTTGGATTGTTTGACACAGTAAACTGGTCTCACTGATGATGGGGGCTGGTGATACTTACCAAGGAGTTGTCTTTCCTCATGATGATGTGTGGCCAGGAAGGGGTGGGGTGCAGTACAAGATCTCCAGTCATTTCAAGGAGGATTTGGGCCCATGTAAAAATGAAACCCCGAAAAAAAGGGGAGGAAATGCATCACCTTCTGCTGAGCTGCTCTTTCTTCTCAAACTCTAAGGCTTAGTGACACACCTGGACACAGGCTCCAGCTGCAATACTTTAGCCAGCTTTCACTGAGACTTGTCACCTGGAATTGTCAACATCCAGCACCACACCATGCAAGCAAGCTGCAAAGCTGGTGTCTCTCGCAGCATGTTATGGTAACAAAGGGGGAGTCAGAAGTTGGCTTCCCAGGAAGTCTGAAAGCTCTGTCATGGGTAGGTAGACTGGGACAAACAACCATCAATGTAAATCAGTGAGTTCAATTTTATTTTTTTAATATAATGACTTAGCAGAAAAGCCTCAGTTCATTTGGGGAGAGACAGAGAACAAAAATTAACTAATGAGACTGCAGTAAGAGACCCACTGCTTCTGGCCAGGGGCAACCAGCTCTTCTGAATGAGAACTCATTGAAAATGGTATAATAGAGGCCTGTAGCAAGGCCGAAACAAGGAACAACAGCTCTTTCTCAAGCCCTTTGACCATACTGGCAGAGAAACATGATTAAGATTCACATCAAGAAGCACAAACAGTTTCCACTTCATAAAGGCAACCATGGGAAAGCTCTCTCCGAATTAGTGTTAATGGATACCTTTGAAATAATGCAAATGATTATTTCCAACCTAGATTCAAGAATGTGTCTTCCAAGCTTACCATTTTAAGCTAAAAAAAGCCTGTTCATTTGCTAGAGCAGGAACAGAAGCTGTGCTGAAAGTGTCTCCATCACATGTGGAACCCTTCAAAAGCCCCAAACTGGTGGTGCAGAACTGCCACACCAGCATGTTCAACTCAGGGCAACAAGGTCACTTTTTTTCAGCCTGGAGGAGCAGCTGGAAGTCATAGTGTTTCTGCCAAGCTCACAGGTTGCACACCGAGATAGAGATCTTGGCTTTTTCAGCACTCCTGCCTCTGTATCCAGGCCAAGTGGCCACATCCAAAATCCCGGTGAGTTTCTGGCTATCAGCCTCAGTCAGAACTTGAAATGGAGGAGAAGAGAGGAGTTAAGCTCAGCACATCGGCCCACTGAAGAAGAACCCGCTTCTCCAACCACAACATTTCAAGTGTGACTACAGCTATGCACCAGCCATACACATTTCTGGATGACTCAGCTGTTCCCACTGCTCCTGAAAGCTGTCATGATAAAAAAGCACAGGTACCTGGTGGCGAGCAGGGGGTAGGTATGCACAGGGCTGAACCAGGCTTCCTTCATCCGTGGCATGCTCTCATATATTAAGAGGTCTTTCTCTGTCAAAACCACTAACACTGGCTTCCAGTGCTTCTCGTTGTCTCCCGGCACCTGGAAAAGAGCAAAGTCTCATTGAAACAAGAGACAAAGCTACCACCATGCAAAGCCAGATGAGACAAACATGTCGAGTTCTGGGTGAGAAAATGAGCACAAGAGAGTATTACTTCTTTGGCTTTTTGACATCTCTCACCTGAATTTACAACCAGATGCAGCAGAAATGGAATAACGTGCAAAGTCATCTGCTGCTCCCATTAGCACTGCTATTTCCAGCCTTCCCTTACTACAGACTACTCCATAAATGCAGTATTGGGAGAACATTGAGGTGGAGCCGGCTGTTACTTAGCTGTGGTATGCATGGAAAGACCTTAAATGTATATTTATAATGTGCACCATTCATGTGTAGCTGGCACATTAACCTGAGTGCTGGACACTGCTTCTGCTGTTTCTGTTTCCATGAGTAAAAAAAGCTGCAACATCATTACTATTAAAGAAGAGTGACAGGTAGCAAAACCAAGTGGTTTGGGAGCAGACTATTTTTTCCTCAGCAGTTCACATTTTTTCTGCTTCTCCTTCCTTCATACCATTCCTTCAGTTTTACAAGTGCCAGTTTGTAAAGAGATCCAACCTAAATGTGGGGTTGATCTCAAGCATTGACTTGGTGATGGATCTGCCTTCACACTTCAAACCTGTCTGTCAAAGATGCCTAAAGACTGGGACATCAGAGCCCTTTACTGGCTGCAGAATCCAGATGTGGAATTATACTTTGCAGGTTAGATGTGTGATGTCCACATGGCAACACATTTACTGTTATGGGGACCAAGTATGGATCCTGGTTTTTATTCTACTCTGGCAGCATAGAAGTGTCTTAAAATAGTTGGGAATATGAAAGAACCTTTGTTGTAAGCAAGAATGAAGCTCTTTCACTGACAAACTAATCATTTTCCTTTTGGTGCACATAAAGAAAAAGGAACACTGGTCCATAGTAACACTCACAGCCATGCTTTCAAACACAAGCATCTTGGCTAGGTGCTAAAAGGAATGGAACAAATTCTGAAATTGGCCAGAGAATCTGCTTGACTACATGACTCCTCCACTAAAACCTCTTCTGGGATAGAGAAGCAGCTGTCAAGTCTGTTCTATGGTTGATGCCAGCCTACTTGCCATGGGCATGTGTCACTGGGCACATTGTTGGGTGGAGAAACATATAAAAGGGATCAAAGTTTGGCCAGGGTGGGAGTGGCACACCTAGGTATGATAATTCAGAACCACATTTGAAACACTTGTATTTTATACAAAGCCAGGCTCCTGCAAATTTCTAAACTTTTAAGGGCTTTCAAGACCAATGTAACATACCTTTACATCAAAACACCAATGCCCAAAGCAGATCTTAAACTAAGATTTTTGGCTTGTGTAATTTTTAAGATGTATTTCTCCCTCTGAATTAAGCTTTTCCAATAATCATATTCCTGTTTGCAGCATTACTTGCTCATTGGTTGTTCATTTCTCTTGAAGTCATAAACAGTTCATCCTTTCAACTTCTTCAGAAGCATTAATATTTATTTACAATTTTCTTGTGGTGACAGTTTCTTGAAACACAATCTTTCATTTTCAAATAGGGCCGAATAGAGAAGCCACATAATTAACACACCTATTACTACACTCACGGAAGAATGCAAAATCCAGAGTTCTCACAGTCCATGTACCATGAAAATATTCACATGAGCAAAAAGCATCCTCAACTTCTTAATACCACATCTATTAACTACAGTTAACAACCCAGTTCCTAGCGTGAGAACATAGAGATAAGTGTCACAGTCAATGTTAACGTTAAGTAAATGTTACAGTTAATGTTAACATTCAATTTCGGAGCACCTGCCTGTGTTCTTTAACTAGAAGGTTTTAGTACATACTTTTGAAGTTTTTCAGAAAAGAAAAAGGAAGATAAATATGAAATCTCTGTGACCACAAGCAATCCAAAGACTATGGGAAGCTATTCACAGCTTTTCTGCAGAACCATCCTGCCTGTGTAGCATTTTCAATCACATGTTTTGCTATTATGTGGCTGCCAGTCAACAGCGACTCCAGAAACTTTGGGAAACACTGTTCCCTGTAATGCAATCACAAGAAAGAGAAAAAAAAACTAACTTTGCTGGCTGGTACCACAACTCTTTGCTGGACAGGTGTAAACATTAGGAGACAGAATTTCCAGCATGAATCCTGAAGTTAACGACCTGCACTCTGAAGCCCACAGCTTTGCCCCAGACCTTCCCAGCAGCAGGGTGACTGTGGAGATGTGGCTTGGTCATAAGGGATTGAAGATTTTTCCCAAGATTAAGTGACCTTGCACTACCTCTCCTTGTAGGATACCCTTGTTTGTAGGGTGTGTACTGGGAAGAGGCGAGGAGAGGAATGATGTTTGCCTGTGTTCTCCTCTGAAGCCCTCCCCAGTGAGAAGGGCCATGCAATACACACACTTTCAAGTACATTTTTTAAACCTTGCTGGGACCGTAGCTGCCTCACTGACGAGGAATGCTGGTGTAAGCAACACTGCTGCTATTTCAGACCTGAAGAAGGATTTGTGTGCCTGAAAGCCTGTCTGTTTTTTCCCCAACTGTAACAGCTGATCTAATAAAAGATACAGCCTTTCCTTAAAAACCTTGAATTGCATCACTGTTCCCTTATTTTGTAGGGTTTGGATCAGGCTGTAACAGCTGATGCCATGCTGTTCAACAGGCAGTTGGCACTTCTGGAAGGTGTCAAAGAGAACATGCTGTCCTGTAAATAGTAATAGCAAATTTTACAAAGGAAGAAGAGAGGCTGCAAATATACCATTACCCTACAGGGCACATTCTTCACAAATAAGCCTGGGAAATTAATCCAGATCAAGCAAATGTCATACCAAGCATGGGTGTAATAGCAAATTACAAAACAAAAGCAAAAAACATGCTGCTTATGGGCAGCTAAGTGAAGGATTTGTTCAAGTTTTAAAGGTTTTAACATCTGACATACCATAAAGATAACATGAAATGCCTATGTAAGAGTAAATTTAAATATAATTTGAGATACATTTTAGAGGCATTGTTTTAGATAATGATTAGGGCCAGCTTCTTAGCCAGAATTTTGCAGAATTCTGGCACTTGCATGACAGTTTCTTCGCTCCAGTTCCCACTTGCACGTGTACAATTCAAAGTGCATTGATCCGTATTGCAGACAAATAAAATCACCATCCACTCTAAAAAACTTTTCAAACTCAACGCTTTTTCAAAGTCAAAACTGTTAAATCAAATCTAGATGAACTACAGAAAAGAAAAATCAGTACTCCACAACAAAATGAATCAGCAAATATTTTGCTGGTGTTCTGGGCACTGCTCAAGTACCTCCAAGCAACAGGCACCAATGTTCCCTCTCTATGTGTCACTGGGGTCACTGCTTATATTCCCAGGTGAAATTCCACTTCAGTGAAGCTGTAAATGTTTATACCAGAAGCAAACTTGATTTTTTTCTTTCCTAGACACACTGTGCCTCTAGATCAAAGTCTTAAAAGCAAAAACTTGAAAAGAGAGAACATTTTCTAAGAAAGAAACCTAAGTGGAGTGAAGAATCCTTTTTGCTACTCCAAACCTCTTTGCTCCTCATTTACTCACCCCATTAAGTGGAAACGCCACTTTTTCCCATGTGCACTTCTTTGGTTTACCTTTCCAAATTCAAAAAATATTTCATGTGCTGCAGGGCTGAAATCTAAATTTTTTGTGTATAAGAACATGATGGCTGGGCTTGGGATGACATCACAGGAGACCTGTGTTCATGACTTGTTCAGACACAGACTTCCCCTGCAAAGTCAGGTTAGGTGTTCTGTGTTTCCACACGGACACCGCAGTCTCTGCTGGGGTGGCTCCTGTGGCAGACGCGGCAGGAACAGACAGGAATGTGGGGGCAGACAAAACGTGTGCAAGAACAGCTGCTGTATTCCAGCAGCTACATCAGCCTTTGGCTGACACAAGGGCAAACATGCTTCAGTGCGGGACACGGGTGGCACACGCAGGGCTGGGACACACCAGACCCCACAGCACCGAGGACACGCCTGAGCTCCGGCTGCTCCCGGATGTCTTTGCAGTGTTGCTCCAGGCTTTGCTTTGGGACCAGATCTGTGGTGTGAAGGACTGACTGCAAGCAATGACACAAGCTCAACACTACCTGTATGGCTGCTCTGCTCCAGCTGCTTTTCTGGCCACTGCTCACAATGTACCCTTAAGGAGTAACTCCCCTGGTACACAGCAGTGTTTCAAAGGAGCCAGCTTGTTGTGCCTGAAGTGATGGGGACCCCTTTCCCCTCCAATGGGTATCATGGCTTCCAAACCTTTAACAGTTTTCACATATAATTAGTTGCCATAAAGACAGTGGGCATCTCAGCAGAGATGAATCCTTTTACAAACTGTTTGGACCTTCGCTCTTTCATCTGCCAGGTCTCCTTTTTGAAAGGTTTTTCTTTGAATTTCAGTTATTCATCTACTTCAGGCTGCCAGGAATGGATGAAAAAATACTTTTAATCTATGAGGCTCACAGATAATTAAATTAGAGGCCTTGGTCTTACTTTGAAAAGCTGTTTCATATTTTTGTTACCTCAAAAGGGACATTTCAATTACATTCCCTGTTTAGTAAACAAATTATAAACTGCCAGCAGACTCCACTGCAGCAAGTATCCAAAATGTGTCTTTTCCGAGACCACTGTGAAGGCAGCAAGTTTATGTTTGCAGTAAGTGGTTTGTTTAACACCCTTTCCAACACCTCCTCCCAAATCCCAGACCTACACTATCCTCTTACACTGAGCACAGGAGGAGCAACCAAGAAAGAATTTTCTTGCTATTTTACCTCTTCCTTCTCTGTGCTGACAAGCCAGATTTGACACAGGCTGGGATATGTTCTGCCACGTATTTCTTGCCTTTTCATTGTCTTTTGATGAAGGGTTACATCCATGTTCAGAATAAATTTGATTAATTTACAGAAACCCACTTGTCAGTTCCTGAAAATAACAGCTGGGACTGAAAAGGGCTTTTGCAAGATGAACAGCAGGGATGCAGAAATACATCTTGCAAACCCCAGCATATGCAACAACGCTGATATTTCTGTGAGCTCATTTGATGGGAGGCAATTTGCAATGCAGGAGTGGGTGTAAGTGACAGCCGTAGGCAGGGCATATCAACACCTCCCATACCACACGTGGATGAGATGTGTTTTGCTGCTAAACTTTGTCATTTTAAACAGGAAATAATGTGCATGTTGTTCAGGGTTTAAAAAAAAATCTAATGAAAATGTGTCTAGTTTTGTTTTTCTCTTTCTTTGACCTCAGTGACGGCTGAAAGGTGGCTTGTGCCGTTATCAGATCTGGATTAAAGTCAATGCACAGACGAAAATCCCCCAAAGGGCACAATATTGCCTCCTGTAAGCAGTGAGCAGCGAGCGAGCGATGCACACAATTGGCCAAGCTACCAGTGCTGTGCAAGCAACCAGAGCCACGGGGATCAGGCGGGAACCACAGTAGGGACCAACCCTTGCATTACGCCGAGCAGAGCCCAGGAATACACTGACAGCCTCAGTCACAGGCACTGCTGAGCATGGACAAGACACCGATTCTCAACACAGGTCTGTTCAAGTCTGAACTCTTCTAATTATCCTTTAAAATGACAGGACACAAGCCAACTTTTCTCAAAATGAACACAAACACATCAACACAGCAATATTTTCAAACGATGTCCTTACTCTCTGGGCTAATGGGATTTTCAAATAGCTCTGGCTCATATCCAAAGACCTCTAAATGCAAGAGAAGTACCCAAGTGCAGTGAACTCACCCACTCAAGAATGGCAGGTGATTTGAGACCTTTCCTACAGCCAAACAGGAATGCCTGATCCCAATTTTGCAGTAGAGGTTTGTTCCAGAGTTCGGTGAAGTCAGCTGGAGTTTTTCTAATAACTTTTTAGTTTTAAACCATGCCATTGGCAAACAAGCCTGGAGGGTTCCATGTCTTCCACACTACAGAGAAGATGGAGCCAAATTCTTCTTGGAGGCCCACTGGAGGAGGATGACATTCAATATACACAGACTGAAGCAAGGGGAATTTTGATTTGATACTCAGAGAAACCTTTTCAGTGTGTCATGATAGTTAAATACTGGGACAGACTGAATAGCCACCCCTCAAGTTACTCACAACATGATTAGGCAAGGGCCTAAGCAAGCTGCTCTAGTTGGGTCTACTTAGGGCAGGGGGGTAGAAGCCCTTCCAACCTATATTATTCTGTGAGTCTATGAAATACCAGAAAAAACTGAAGAAGTCCAGATTTGGATCAGAGAATCATCATATAGATTGTTCCTGAGTTAAAGCTGGTTGTATAATTATTCTGTTCACATGCAGTTTTTCATGCATGTGTTCCATGAATGTTGCATCAATACGAATGCAGTAGTAATACAAAATAGTTATTGCTGCTAAAGGGTTTGCAGGATGATTTGCAGTTACCGTGAACCTTAAATCCTCTAGAGCTGTATAAGGTGTGCATCCCTGATCCTTCTGACTTGATGGAGTCTAACACTCTGCATTTCCATTGCAGTAGATTAAAGATAAGAAATGTAAGGCATCACATAAACTTTATTCACTTTACTTTAACTAAAAATATATTACACAACAGCACGAGAAAAGTTCAAAATCCTGATGTGTTGTCTTGGTGTCTACAGAAACTGATTAACAAAATACACAGAAATCCAAGTCCAGAGCACTCAAAAAGGGACAAAATGGTAATTCATCTATTTTTGAAATCTCAGCCATGACCCACAATCCTTTTGCTATGCATGAGGATGGGATTTGAAGCTCCATAAGTAAGAGCTATTCTGCAGTGAGACAGGAGACTCTAACTTTCTGATAATGTCAGGAATCTTTCCAGGGAAGAACAAATAGGCAGTATTCACAGGAGATGTCAAATACCCCACACCATTTGTTACGACACTGATTGCTTTTCATCTTAGTTAAAGTGACCATTGTGATTTAAGAAGTATGCTGGTGCTTCCTGGGTAAAACATAGTTTCTTCTATATCAGTGACTTCAGACCATGACAGCACTGTGTGAAATTAGAGTAGTGGTAATTTATGATAGCAAGGCTTTGCAAATAGCAAAGGTCCACTCCTGAAATGACAGTGTTGAACCAAGTGATTTCTACAGAAAAACCTTCACTTTGCTATCTTTTCTAGTTTTCATTTTTATTGCTTCTCAGAAATTGCCAGGGGAGAGCAGGGAAGGTAAGAGGACATTTCATCACTCAAGGGCTGTGGCCAACCTGTAAGTCACACGGACAGAGACAGATGCAAGTCAGACACACAGGAAGGTCAGCACAGCCCAGCTCCACTGGCCACTGACGCTCATCAGGAGATAGTGGACAGCTAAAGTCCAACTGACCTTCAAAGACAACTCGACTGGGAACAAACCTGGACTGGAAGAGGCCACATTTTTAGTATTGCTTATAAAAGAGGCACAGGGGGAGGACTAAAGTGAAGGAAAGACCATAAACTCCAGGCTTTTCTAATCAGTTATACTGGTTGAACAAATGAATGGAAAGCCTGAAGAGTGGGGATGACCACAAACCTGCTATACATAAGAAAAAACCTTGTAGAAGTGGAGGCAATCACAGGTACCAACCTCCATGACCTGCCAGCAACCATTTGATCTGCCAGCACCAGTGTTTCACAGAGCAATCTATCTCTCTTCCAGCATGCTCACACCACACAGTCAGGATAGAAGTGAAGATGCTATTAGCAGACACCTTTGAACCTGTTGTGCTTTCATGCATAACTTATTTGTGCGGTGTCTGGGCTCTTCAGTCCTCATGTGAGAGTGGCTCTAAACTTGCTTTCTGAAACGTGTCACAAACATATCACCAAAAAGCTGGTGACAGTAGCTGCCTGAAGTTGAATAAATATTTAAATAAAAATCACAAAATTAAAATGTGGGAGAAACTGTACTTCTAAGATGCAGCTTATTTTTGGGAGAGGTGAGGAGCTGTGTTGTCTCCAAAATAACCACTGAACCCCAAAGCACTAAAAACCTAGCAGTAGGGGGAAAACCTGTACTTCCCTTTAAAACGGAGCAGTCCCCTTCCTCCAGTAAACCAGGCTTGCCCTGGGAAAAACCAAGAAGGAGCATAGCATGATTGTGTATCTTCTGCTTCAGCCCATGGAGCTCTTTTGCACATCAGGGTCAGCCACAGAAGGAAAGGGATTCTACTTTGTGTTGGAGGCTTTGGAAGCTCTACCACATCTCCTGTGCAACTGCCCAAGAACAGATATTGTTACTCAGTGATGGGGAAAACAGGTATGCTCTGGGATACCAGGAACAGCCACTGATCCCTGCTATGCCCTGCAGGTTACTGTGTGCTGGAGTTGTGCTGTGAGCAGAGTTTTTTGTTCAAGCCAAGGTGAAACACTTTTTGAGAGAGTTCACCATCATCAGTGGGGCATAATGGTAATTGTACAAGAGCAGAACCCATGTGCACCATAGTTTCAACTCACTGTCCCTGAAGAGTCTATAATTTACAATTGAATCTGACCAGTGCTGATCAAATGGGTTCCACATTAGGATAAATGAGTAACAATATGCATTGCTTCCAAAGATACAAGAGTGTCATCTTTCAATCCAGTAAAAGTGTGTGGATTTCTAAATATCTGCTCAAGAACACTCTTCAACAGCATCCAATCACGTGTGAATGCTGGAGGTGGACTTTTGAATTGAAAGCAGCTTGCAGTTTTTAATGATGGCTGAAACATGAAAAATGCAATTTGAAATTATTATAGTGTCTACTTGGTGAAGGACAGGTAATCATCGATGTCTACATTAAAACTATAGTGACTGAAATCTGTCCCAGGAGATGTTCTGTGCCTTTGTCTACCCATTGTCTTCTCTAATATTCAGTCTCAGAAATAATGGTCCATCATGACTGGTACCTTTTGAAAACTGACAGATTTGACTACTTTACTCAAGGGTCATAATAAATCTCAAATGCTGGAAGAAAAAATAGTAGGGGAGCAATACAGAGAGAACAAGATGTTTCGTTCTCATTGTTATTATGTCGTCTGAAGGACGATCCAGAATACTGTGTCATTTCAGCCTGTGTGTCATTGATCAATATTCAGTAATACTGATAGACTGCAAACCAACTAATGACCTCGAGCAAATGAGGGAATTCACTACATGCCTGGCACAAAAATGTGCTACCTTCAAAAAACTGTTAAAATCTGTATGCTATGCTACATCAACTGAAATTTTGAACATGCTGAGAAATATTCAGAAGCCTTACTGAAAAAGCAAAAGTTCAATTAGAATTCTTAATAATTTCACTTAAGTTTTAAAGAATGTGGAGCAGCCAGAGATGTCTGACAAATGTGGTGAAAATTAGTCATAATTCAGAATCCAAATCTACTTATTAAGATTTATCACAAAAAAATTCTTATACTTGTCATTTTTTCTGATTTATTTACTTACCTAATTGTCAGTTCCAAAGCCATTTGATTATTTGAAACCCTTTTTTTAAATGGTTACAAAGTCTGTACCTCCATCAGCACAACGACTGACCTCACAAGCTATCTAAAATACTCAAGCAACATACCTGGTTTTTTGGGGTTTTTTTTCGGGGGAGAGAGAAATTTGAACACGCACTTTTCATTTTGATTTATCATATTCAACATTTTCTGGTGCGCAGGATGATTTTTTTTCCCCCCTGAAAACCCATCCGAGCTCCAAGAGACCTCTGTTCATCAAAGAGGTATTCAGTTTGCTACACCTTGGCAGACAGTATGGAGAGCTGGGAGAACATCCAGTAGGTCTTCATGGTGGATCTTGGCACGAGTGGATCCCAGGGTGCCAGTAAAGGTAAGAAATGAACAGCTATTCCATTTAATACCCAATTCACTTCCTTTCACTACTTAATCAAGACAAAACTGAACTTAAAATCTTTGCCCTTTTGGAGAGTTCTGTTTGATTTGCTATTTGTTAGTTTTCTAAGGAATTTGTAGAGAAGAGAAATGCTATCTAATCAAAAGTGCCACTTTCTCCACTGAAAAGCTGAGAATATAATTTTTCTGCCTTCCAAGAAGGCTTAAGACAACTAGTGGTTCAGAAATATGAATGCTTAAATTCATAGAAAGAGGGCTGAGCATAGAACTATAGAACCATAGCAATATAGAGTTGTTTCAGTTGGAAAAGATCTCTAAGATCATCGATTCCAACCATTAATCCAGTTCAGGGGGCTTGGTACCTGAAGAACAACTGGTCTTACCATAAAGACTGAGACAAAGAAGACTTTAAGTACCTCAGCTGTTTCCTCATCCTTTGTTACTATCTGTTTCCCCACATCCAATAAGGCTGGAGATTCTCCTTAGTCTCCCTTTTTTTTTGCTGATGTATTTATAGGAACATTTTTTTATTGTCTTTTACCACAGCACCCAGATTAAGTTCTACAAGGGCTTTCCCTTGGAACTTTTCCAAGGCTTTTACCCTTGAAATTTTCTTCCTGCATAACCTCATAACATCCTTGTAGTCCTCCTGAGTTTCCTATCCCTTCTTCCAAAGGTCATAAACTCTCATTTTTATCCTGAGTTCCAGTCAAAGCTCCCTGTTCAGCCAGGCTCATCTTCATCCCCACCAGCTCATCTTTCAGCACACAAGGAGGGTCTGCTCCTGCACCTTTAGGATTTCCTTCTTGAACACTGTCCAGTCTTCCTGGACTCCTCTGCCCTTCAGGACTGCTTCTCGAGGGACTCTCTGAACCAGTCTCCCAAACAGGTGAAAGTCTGCCCTCCAAATGCCCATGCTATTTGGTTTTGCTGACCTCCCTCCTTAATTCTCCAAAATTTGAAAACTCATTTTGTGGTTGCTGTGCCCAAGATGACCTCCAGCCATCACATCACATCAGTCCTTCTCTGTTCCCAAACAACAGGTCCAGTCAGGTGCCTTCCTGAGCTGGCTCTCTCACCAGCTGTGTTGCTCCAGGAACCTCCTAGGTGACTTGAAAGATGAACACTGCTCAGGGGAGGAGAGACTTTGTTCCCAAGATTTGTCCAGCCTGTTCTTTAAAACCTTCCCTGACAGAAATCCCCACCTACTGTATTGTAGTCCTAAGCCAGTTTCACCATTAGGAAATTGTTGCCCATACTGGAGCACATGCCACTGTGGTCCTGGGGTTACTGTGAGTTCGGGTATCATTACATGCTAGGGAGACTAATACAAAACTTGAATTTGCTTTTTCAGCTAGAAGCAGTTTTAAGATGGTCATTAGTGTAACTCTGCTGAAGTAATTTCAGGAGAGCAATGGTCACAGGGGAAACACGTAAGTGGGAAGAATGCAGGAGAAGAAGTTTAGAGCTAGAGGATAACTGCAGTTTGTCACCGGTCTGTGATTTGCTGGACAGCTGTCACCACAAGCTTTGTGTGGCACACGAAGAAACACACACATCCCTAATGATGCAAAAATAACTGGCAAGGCAGCTTTAATAGAAACCACTGTTACCAGCTCTAGCCAGCCCAAGTTCCCTTGTGGATGTCAACTGGGGCTCGAAAATCAGTCTGAGGTTTGCCTGGTATTTAAAATACATTTTTAATTCTTGCTGATACAACAAGCCGTTTTGCTTTGCTGACATTCCATAGTTTCAAGCTTTTCTCTGTGGCCAGGAACATACAATAAAAATGAAAGCTCAGCTTTCATAAACCCTATTTATTTCAGAAGATGCAGTAGAAGAAATATCCCTAAAGTAAAAGCATTCAAGCTATGAGGTTGGCACCTAGAGTCAGGATGTGAGCTGCCACTTCTCAAGAGGCATCACCTTCCCAGATCTGATACTGTTTATATTAGAAGACCAGGCAAGATCACAGCCCAAGGGTTTACAGCAACAACTCTTTTAATTAAATCTACTATCTACAACAAAAAGAAATAGCAAATATTGAAGACCATGTATTAACAGAAACTATGAATATTCAACAGAGCAACACAAGGAAGACAAATAAAGAATATTCTACTTGGCAGTTACCTATGCTGAGCTTTAAATTAGCCACACAGGACAAATAGATTTAGTGCTGTGCCATGTTATTTTATCTAGATTACTAAAAAAGACACAATTAGGGCCATCAATCTACAGACCCCAATCCTACAAATACCAGCAAATAACATGCTATAAGCTATGTAATTTTGAAAGTTAATGCTCTCTATCTGTTCTAATTCTCAGTGTTTCATATTTTTAAAATAACTACAGCATTTAACTACTCACAGGAAATTCTACTGAGAACTGAACATCCTTCTAGAAGAAAAACTTGGGGGGAATAAAGTTAATCTCCAAAGTTAGTATAACCAGATTGCATGCTACAGGTTATCTACCTGTATGGCAAGGATGAGACACTAAGATTTCAGATTTAAGAAATATCCCTGGAATACATAATTTAATAAAATAAAGAACTTCCTGGTAACAGCATTAGACTTTTAGATCTCTTAAAAAACATATCACATATCCAAAGCGAAATTATTTTTGGCACAAGAGACATACGATCTCACAAACCAACTGATTTGATCAATGGAAGTTTCTTTCCTGCTGTGGGCTAATAAATCACCCCAGCCAGTAAGTGCCAGCCACTTACAGTACGAGCTGGCTGAGGATAACTTGAACATCACAGAGCTGCTATATCTGCAAGAAAGCGGAAACTCTGAGAAGACAAACACCTGTGAATATCACCAAGTGACTACACCTAATTCCACCCTTGGTGTTAGAAATATACTTGCCCTGAAGGAAAATTTCACTAGGAAATGTTACAAATTATTTATCTTGCTGTTATTCCCACAATAGAGCTAAATATTCGTCTATTTACTGAGATTTTTTTTGTAGTTTGTACTGGCCTAAGCATCTTATATATATTGGTATAAAAAATCTTGAGTAATTCAGTCGAGTAACACCGCAAAAAGAAAACTGGGAACTATGTAATTCATTACATGGTTATATGCTAATATTCACATAACCCATTTTAGAAGTATAGCAAATGGGATTGCACTGGCTATCATATCAGCAGTTTCATACCAAAATTTCTGGATTTTTAAATACCATGTCCTCATTGGCTTTTTTATTTTCTTAGCCATATGGAAAATAGTCAGGCACAATTAACTATTTGTCAGAAAACAATCTATTAATTAACACCATTCTGTGTGAATGGGCTGAAAATCACATTCTTTGCTTGCCAAAAAGCTTCCATTTCTGCCTCATGTTTGTGCTCTGAACTAAACATAGCTACAGATACACAGCTTGACACAACTGACCAAGGCAGAAAAGAACAACTGGTGCCACAGTTTTTCAGAACCAGCAGCCAGTGAGATTTTCTAAAGATAGGGAGAGGGTCAGGAGAGCTTCACCTCTGCATCTCCTAAAATTCTTTACTGACAGATCCTTGATTAAACTGGGCAGAAATAGACGAAATCCCAATTCAGACATTTACATTTGTGACAAAGCTTGAAAGAGAAAAGATTTGAGCGGGGAGAGGGAGACTAAGTTACAGTGTTTTTTAGGCTTAACCTTAAAAATATAGGGTCTGACTTCAATTATATTTATATCCTTTCAGTTCTACTGACGTCAATGGATTTACTCCTAAATTATGCCAGATGGAAATCAGGCTAGCTATTACAACATTTTCTTGCATATAAGTAGCACCCCTTTAAAAGCACCATTTACTCAAAAGTACATCCTCAGACAGCAGTCATGGATAGCCCAGCCTGCATCAGAGGAAGGGGAATGCTGAGGCTGAGCTGCAGAGTGACAGAAGGGGAAGAGAAAGAGGAGATCTGAAGCAAACTTCATTTGTTGTTATCTGCAAGTGCACATAGCCTTTGCTGCTGCTGAATCCTGGGCACTAAGCTGACAGTCTCTGGGGCTGACATAAGGCAACAGGGTGGCTATTTCCTTCCCTAGAAGAAAAGCAGTCTGAGATCTCTGTTACCTCTGAGACTGGCATTCTTTTTTTAGTAGAGCAGCCTATAATGCTATTGTTTCCAAGACTGTGAACCCCTTTGCAGATGCACACAGGGCTACAGGTGTGTAACCATTATCAGTTAGTGGGTGCCTCCTTGTCACTGTTTTACAGAATTGTTCACTCACGTGAATATGATCCTGTAACCACAGTCCATTCCTTCTGCTTGCACTTGCAAATATCCAAGCAGCTGTTTCAAGTTATTTGAAGAGGCTAGAGACCGAAGTTTTACTTGATGTATCCGGGCTAATGGAAACTGATGATTTACATGACCTTTGATGAGTGCGAACTCTGTCCAGTCTGAAGGAAAACAAGAGAGAGGAGCTAAAATTCCTCTTTGAGGTCTTCTTGCAGCTGTGAAGAGTTAATCTTATGCATCTATGAAAGGTTCAGAGAAGGCTGGTCTTATTCTTGCCAGTAGAGAAGATTTCAACACCTTCCAACCCACTCAACATTTTGTACACCTGTCTGCACCCAGAGCTCTCTACAGTTCATCGATGAGCTGCTCCTTCCACTGTCACCTTCCTCCAGGCTCTTGTAGCTCAGATTCATCTTCCAATCCCTTCCAGTGCTGTCCCACTCTTCCCTTTTCCCCAGATCTAATTGTCTTTCTGCACTCATCCATTTGGCTTATGTCCCAGAGGAACAAAAATCTCAGCAGAGACACACCAGATGTGTGGTCCCATGTTTCTTTCTTCCTCTTCTTGCCTACTCTGATGGTTAGAGTTTGGAGCAGGGTCTGCCCCTATTGGTGCTATTTCTGCTGCAATCTCACACCATGGCATTCCAGCTTTGGCTATACCCTAGGCACTCTCATACTAACATAATTATTAATATTATGTTATTAGCCACAACAACCACCCCCAGAATCAGTGCTGCTCTCTTTCTCATTTCAAACTCTTGCAACAGCAAAGGAAGAATCCAGCAGCTAGTCAGCTCATCCTCAACAGCCAGCCTTCCCAAATCCCACAAAACTAGACAAAAGCATCACATAAAAGGTTCTCACACTACCCCATTTAAGTTGTGCAACCCCTCTCCACTCTGCTCCTCTTTGCAACACCTCCAGCTTCTTCCATTTCTTCCAGTTGCCTTTCCCTTGTTAACACACACCTGCAGTTTTGGGCAAACAGATTTAAACCTCTGTTTTGAAATTTTATGTGGGAGAACATTAATATTTTCTTTAACCCCATGATTCAGAGATCCAAAGAACATAGCAATAATAAGCAATTTTATGTGGAATGAATACATGTGTGTGTTTAAACATGAAGTTTTAATGTATTCCCCAACCTGAAGAGCCCTGCATTAAACTTCCCAGGGTGACAGAAGCCAGAGACAACACCATAAACTATTTCTTTCCATAATAATGTACAAGCTTTTCATTCCACAAATAAATAGGTACGCTTCTATTCCTGTAGCAGGTTTCTCCTCAAAGGGAACCTTTTAGAGACATTTCCATAAACATCACTGGCATTTCCAGCATGAAGTACAAAAAAGCAGCTTTAGCCACACTACACATCGGCAGCTACTCTGGCCAATGTCTGCAACTATTTTGAGCACAAGATCAACAAATGAATGTTTGCACAGCAGCATTTGCTCAGCAGAAATGTATAAACAAAAAAAGCTGCAAGAATAATGTGTTCACACAGTTTCAGGAATCTTCACTGCAGCTAATAGTTGTTAGTGATTAAAACCCAGGTGCTTCCTTCCAGAAGGGCTACTGGTACTGCAGGAGCACCTGAAATTCAGGGAATCCAGAAACATCTGAGAAAACCTTTGGCAAGTCCATTTGTTTTCAACAGCAGTGTCACTACACTGAGAGCAGAAGGTCCAACCCCCCAAACACACGTCCTTCAGACAAACACTCAGACATACACTTTGGCTCCAGACCCCCTTTTTGTACCCTGACCATTGAACAGGCTCACTGTACAAGCCAGCATGCCCTTCCAACAATGCAACAACAATGCAGGATGGGACAGCTTCTCATACCTGTAGAGAATTTTGCTCTTCTAGCAGATCCTGTTTTGGATACTCCTACCCCCTTCTCACCCTGTCCCTTTCAGCTGTTTCCTATCTTGCATCCAAAGTCTAATGTGAACACCAAAGATTGGATCTCTATGTACTTTGGGTTTTTCCTTTTGATTTCACTGAATTTTCTATTTGAAGCAGTGACGGTCTTTCAGCCTTATTGATCAGTTTTCATTGCACAAAGAGGAGGACACAAAACTCTGTGTGATCTGCAGAAATCAAATTTATTCTGTGTCTATTTCTCTGTCCCTTACATGTGGTTGTTTAGAGCTTACATTAAAATTGAAAATGTTGTTTTCTTAGTAGTCATTGAGTAATTCTTCCTTCCTTTCCTAATTCTTCAGGTGAGGAAAACAGTCAGTAGAAGGATATCGTGCATCTTGGGATTTTTGTCTATTTCTCCATAAGGATGATTGGCAAAATACTGTCTCTCCCTAGTTTTACAATTGGAAAATGAGGTCAAAATCTTGTCCTTTGAGGGAAGTGTTGCTTTTGGAAATGATCAGAAGCAGCTTCTTTCAAAACCAGGGATGCTGGCTCTTCGTGGTAATTCAACAATTGGTCTTAGGAATTTTACTTATGAATAAAGGAGAAATTTGCTAAAGTATTATATCTACTAAGGTATCTACTAATAAAAAAAATACATCAGTGCTCCCAAATTCCTTGCAATGCCATTATAGCCACTAGATTGTAAGCTCTGACAAGGTTAAATCTAATGTTATTCAAAGGCCGTTCCCCGAAGCAGATTCTCTTTCGGTAGTAGAATCATTGCCTTACTGTTTAAACATTCATGCTTTCCTCTCTATTTCACAGTTCATAAAGCACCTTTATGGTACTGAGGCTTTTTTTTCCCCCCCAACAGAGCAGAAGGCAGTTTGTTTTTCCAGCTTTGATTAAATCCTACATCCCACAAGCAGTGAACCTGTGATACTGCTCTACTGTTTTTAATTGTCCCCTTCTATTAAGATGCCAGCACTGAATGTCTTTCCTGCAGCCCCAGCACGTTCTGCTCCGAGCCTGCCGTGAGCGCTGCCGGGTCTGAGGTTAATGTGTACACAGTACAACTCATTAGCCCTGCATTACTATCTGAGCCAAAAATCAACATGATTGATCCAACAATATGTTTGGGCTTGGGACTAAGACTAAAATGAGGTCTCACCAAAAGCAAAGGTCAGCAACTTGGCACAAATTTCGCTGTGCACGGAGAAAGCTTTTCTTCCAAACTATTCATCAGGGAAGGTACAAATGACAACTAATATGGGCCTCATTAAAAATGAGTAGAGGAAACCCCTCAGAGAGGACAAGAAGGCTCCCTTGCTATCAAATTTTTTTTCCAGTTCTTCCCTAAAGCTTTTATTTACATTACAGTAAGGACAATGTGGAGCTTAAAGATAGCTGTCGGGCTTGGGATTTAGGAGACTCGTTAGACTAATTATCGTGATGTGCACTATCAATTACTGTCCGCTTAAGAAGAGAGGATAATTCTGCAGGCAAAAAAAAATCTTCAGAACTGAAGAATCTGGGGGAAAGGGAATAAAAGGATTTTTTTTTTATCAGCACTATTTTTTTTTAATGTTAAAACTCCGTTGTCAAAACATTTCCCATCTTAAAATAACTAAAATGAAACAATCACTAATTTAAGAGTGGGAGAGAAAAGAGGAACGATACATGAAACCTTTTCAATTGTTGATTTGTTTCAAGTACAGTTCTTACAAGGATTTCACTCATACTCAAGCACTTTTGCCACAGCCAGGCCCCGAAATCAGAACTTCAAAATATGCTTTTTTACATATGGTATCAGCATGTTCTTTCTTCCTCAGTAACCAAGGGTGTTGAAAATACCATTGATACAACAATTAGACTGGATGAGAAATACTTCCCTGCAGTCTACAGAGTTGCTGTGTTGCAATGTAATTGTCTAATGGCACATTTTTGTAAGGGCTCTCATGGTATTATGGGGTATAATTTTATTTTTACAGGATTCAATAATAAGGTAAAAGGCTGGTATTGGTAGCCTTAAGAACTTATTACATAAATAGAGGTTGAGCACTAAAGTTGAACTGGATTTCTTGAGTCGGCACTGAGTGAATATCTTGCCACGCCGAAAATTGTAACGCATATAACTTTTCCCTCTTCACTGTTTTTTGAAAACTCTCTTATTCTTCTAAAGGTCAATCCCTCTCTCCAACATAGAACACAACTTCTCCTCAATATATATTTAGAAAATTTGTTTATTTTTCTTTGTTAACAGTTGTTTGGCAAAACAGCTTTCAAGATATATATTGCTCCTGCTTGTACCAGCAGTGATACTCTGCTCTTCTGCAACAGCCCTCCAACATTAGCCAGCTCATCTGTCCTAAAAGCACTTGTGCGTAGAGATAGCACTCCTCTGACTGCAAGCTGAGTGGGTGAGCGTGATGGGGCAATAATATGCAAAAAGAGAGGAAAAAATCCAAAATTTTCCCTCTAAATTAGGGTATTTTTACTAAAAATAGCTCTACTTTTGCCAGAAGTTTTCTCTGGGTATTAAGCTGAGGGACCTGGGGCAAGAAGAAGGGCTGCACAGCAAAGAGGCTTTTTCATGGCCAGTTCTGCTGCTTTCTGATCTATTTATTCATGCCATTAATCAAAAAGCTGAAATAGGAGTATTGTTATGCCAGAAAAAAAACAAAGAAACTATGACTGGGGTGAGAGGAATTCATACTGGGCAAAGCCTGAAGGTCAGTACTCCCCTAGCGGGCCCCTCCATTTCCCTGAAGGTGATTTTTAACTTCAGGAGACAAAACCAGTAAATGAGAACCAGGTAACTTTGAATAGAGAAAATGCAGCTTGATGGGAACTTAATGCCTGAAAAATCCAGGATTCTCTAAGACAGACAATCCCTTTCTTTTCAAGCTTTTAACATGCAGCATGTAAGCAGAAAAACGCAGACAAATGAGCAAACAGACAGAGTGCAAGGGCACAGCTCTTGCAAAACAGCGTTTGCCAGCACTCCCACATCGCACGGATGTGTACTCAGGGTGCATCAGCCCTAGGGATGTAAGCCTAAGTCTTCTTGTCCCATAGAAGTGATGTGGGATCCAGGGGCTGAAGGGTGTCCCAGCACTGCTCGGTCAGTGCAGTCAGTGGGGTCAGTGCTCAGGGCTTTCCTATTGCTCAGACTGCATTTGTCTCGCTCTTTGTTTCAGCTGGGTTTGCCCCAAACCATTGCCCTAATGGCAGCTTCCTCACCCTGAATAACCACTCCACAGCATGTCCAAGAGCCCAGGATGAGCTCCACACCTTCCTCAACCACTGTGCTGGTCTGGTTTCTCCCACCCTGCATCCCACAGCTGGGCAAGAACAGGCATTTCCATTTCCTAACCTGCCACTGCTGGCACCCTACTTGCATCAGTGAGAGGAGGCAGAAACACACTGGGGCAGAAGCAGATCAGTTGTTTTGGCACTTAAGCATTTAAAATAATTAGGAAGGCCACCCTCCACTCCCCACTGACAGCAGTGCTGGATATGGGTTCTGTAGAGGTCTCTGCTTCCTATGCAACATGTGTTTTATAAAGAAGGTTCATGTCGTGTCACTGTTGTACCACGAACGGTGAGAAACGACACGACCAAGATCCAGAGAAAATGGCTTATTTAATTAATTATAAATTGATTTTTATATCTTGGGTTGCCTGCATGGCATAAGGTCACTGGTTCTTTGACCCACCACCTCTCAGAATGACTGGTGGAGGCCATTTGAAAAGATTTTCTTCAGAACACAAAAACAACTCTGCTGAATAACAACAGGTGTAAGATAGAGAGTTAGTTTACAAAAACCCGTAGCAGTGTTTTTCATAGCTTTCATGAGAAACACAGAGTTCTCACAGAATGCTGCAGAAAACTGGAAAATTTCTCTGCTGAAGCTTTTCAGTGTCCACAATGTTGCATTTAAATTACGTTTGAAAACCAAAGAGCATCACTGTCTCCAATTCTTTCACTGTCTTTCTTGCAATATTTTCTGTCAGAGACTGAGAGAGAAAAGGAAGCCTTTCCCCAGCTTCTGAAGGAAGGGGATTAAAGCCTTCCTTCACATCGCACCTGTGTCCTTGCTGCATTTTTTTTTCAACTGAACTTTACTGCAAATATGTTCAAACACAGGCTTTCAAACCCATGAAGCCCCAAAAGGTGAGCTGACCCAGCACATGCACAAGGGGAGCTGGACCCTTTCGGACAGATCAACTGCAGCTGCCAAGGCAAAAGACGGAGAGGCCCAAAATCCTGAAAATTTAGAAAGATCTAGGAAGAAAATATCTCATCTACCAAAATCTAGAAAGCTGCTTGTCCAGCAAAATCCAACCCAGCCAAACAGCAGTTCCAGTTTGGGTTATCCAGAACAAAGAGTTAAGTATTCACGCTGTGGCAGACACACAAGTAGCCAGGGCTCAGAACCGCATCTGGATGTGCTCCGGACCTCACAGGGATGTGATCCCACAGCCACCACCCTGATATGTTGGCAAAACCAAGAGAAACAACTTAGGAAGGCACTGAACTCCCCATTTCCTTTCAGCATCCTCTCCCTCCTTTCAAGCTACAGCCCATCATTTCCCCTCTCAAACCCTGCCCTGGGTTTGCTGACCAGACATCTGCAGAGGTCCCTGTCACAGCAGACACATGAGGATCTCGCTTGTGGTTGGCATCCCCCTGCCTGTGCAGGCATAGCTGACAGAGCAGCAGCCACATATTGGGCTCAGAATTCCTCCTAATGCAGGGAGGCAGAAGTTAAATAAAACTCTGTGGGGAGGGATGACTATAAAAATGAACTTTCTCATTATTCCTGTGATGCCTAAAACCTAAGGCATCACCTGGGGTTCACAGGAATAGCAGTAGACATATACTGTATTTTATGGAGAAAGTTAAGTCATCTGCAAGGACAGTCAGATCAAAGCTGAGGCAGAGGGAGAGCGGGAAGGATGTGATTACCTTTGCTGGGATCCAACCAGAACTAATGCAGCCCTCACAGGAAGGGCGAGGGGATATGCAGGGCCCAGTTCACACTGCAGCTCAACTTCTGCAAGAATAATTTAATACCTGAAGGCTACCACAAGCACAACAGTGCTCACTCACTATTTAACTGTGCTCTATAATTATCTGATAGAGGGGTTTTCCTTCACTACAACAACCAACTGTACTGCAGAAATACAGACTTTCAATTTCAGGTCCTTCATGCATCATATTCCCACAAATTTTCATTATTTACTTATACCTATTCTTCTTTCCAGTCCCCTTGCAACGAGCACTTCACTTAATTTTATTATTTGCCCGTCTCTCATTGGCATAGGAAGAAATAGCAGGTGTGTTACAGATAAAGACTGCCAAAGCCTTTAAAACAGTACAGTGAATGAAAAAGTGGTTTTCAGCCTGAGTTTTCCTTTATATAGCCATTTACTGAACGCACCTAAAGCAAGGAGCGAACGATGTTGCTGCTGGTAAAAATGGCCCGTGGAGGAACCTTGCTGAAGCTTGGAGAGGAAATTACTCTTCATGCTATTTCAGGTTTACGTCTTTCCTAAGAACAGGCTGATCGTTATCCCAGATAATGAAGACTGTTAATGTAATTAAGAACTCTGTTCTGGTTCTGGTGTTTTACAAAGCAAACAAATAAGTTCCGGAATTAATAAGCTGCAAGGTTAAGTGACACAGGGCAAAAGCAGGATTCTTCATTTGGATATAAGAGCTCCACAGCAAGTCATAAGCTCGTATTTAAAAGTACAGTTTCTAATTTAGGACACAGAGAAGCTTTTCCATTTAAGGTATGTGTAATCTCTAAAAGGTCAGATCAATTTTAAGATTATTACCAGGTGTATATTATCAATAGGAGAAATTGCATCCTTCTTTAACCACAAAAAATAGGAGACCAGGACCAAATCGCCTTGCTCTTCTTCCTGGACATTACAGGTGGGTAGTATTTCCAAATTTGTCTGTAATTCCCTTGCAAATAAGTCAGGGTTTTCAGTAATAATTTTTTTAGCAGACACCCATTTTTCTAGCAGTTTATTTACACGGTTAAACCATATAATGATTTGTACTGGCTTAACACACAGTACGACACAAAGATTGTTATATGCTCAGCCTAAACATGCACAGGTACTTTCCAGGCACAGAAGAGAGACCTGGGGATCAGAAGAGAGACCTGGATTTTATTCCTGAAAGTGCTGCTGGTTCAGACTGTGCGGCCTGATGAGGCAGCCACCCCAGAGAAACAGTGACATGCTGCCTAATGACGCAGCAGCTTCCCAATCCCCTCCTCCTTGCAAATGGGTCTCATTACTTGTCTTGCACTGGGATTTGCCTCTGTCACAAAACCTGCAGAAAATTAATGGTGTCCCTCCAAAAGTAATGACTTTTCTACCAGAATTGCCACCACCACGATGGAAGAGCTGCGAGTGCTAAGGGGAACAGTGGCAGCTGCAACCACAGACACGGCTGTGCCACATTTTTTAAAATGCTGCCTAGCAGATGCTGTGCTTCATGGGAAGGTGGTTGAAGTCATGTATAAATAAATAAGATCAGATAACGTCAGATACCTAATGTTAAATAATGGCAGCATGTTTTAACTATGTGGTGGGCTGGTGGTTTTCTCGTGTGAAGACATTTTAAGCTCACTTTCACAATTTGGAAATGATATAAAATTTTTTAACTAAAGATCTCCATTTCTTTAAAAACTAATTTCTCTGTGATGAGGATAAGAACATGGCTCTGTTGCTGTCTACTTATTTTGTTAACCTGTGAAAATGCTTCCTAAGGAAGTGGTAACATTTTCATTTCATACTAGGGAAAAAAAATAACCTCAAATACACTCTCATGTCATTTGCCTAAATCTTGTTTGGACAGCTTGCACATCTCACAATTTTCCTGTTACCATTAGCTCCTCTGAATTAGAGGGAGAGCAGGGAGATAAATGTAATACTGCAATATACAGCTCGATACTGAAGATCACTCTGCTGTGACATACCTTGCACTTCAGCACTAACACAATGATATGGTTATCTAAGGTTTGAGGAGACTGAAGAGCCTGTAATATATTAACACACTTTTCATTTCAGAGATAGTGTCAGGAGCTGAAAAACAACTCTGGTTCACCATGCTGCTTTGGTTATTTCCCCTCAGGTCTTTTCTTCCCTCTGAAACCCACACCAGATTTGTGGGAGCAGCAACACCCTTGCCCTAACAGGCAGAGCAACACGAACAGGAACCAAGTGCTGGGGTTAAGATCTAGTGAGAAAAGCCCATAAGGTCACTTTTTCTGCAGCTTCAAAAATTAACATTCTAAAAGACAACTTGCAGCAATTCCTATTTTTAAGTTTCTCAAAGGAGCTTTGAGATAATTTTAAGAAGTCCACTGCCTGTACGACACTCGACATCCGGAAAGGAGAACAGTCTCTGGCTGCAGAAGCACTTTTTCTTTCTTCCAAGCCCACATGAAAAGTGTCACTGGCACAGCAGGGACACAGAGATGCACAGCTCAGGGTTTCATTTAGTTTTGTTTTTTTTCTTAACTGACCCAGCTTGACGCTGCTGCCTGGCTACAGTTTCAGCTGCCCCTGAAGCCAGTCATGCTTTTGCTTGTGTGGCTAACTGCTGAATTGGCAAAAGCTACCTTTGCAAAACCCCTTTTGCCAGAATGCCTTTTAGTGTTTGCATTAAAGAAGAAAAAATTTAGATAAAGCTTTTGCCAATGATATTTTGGTCTTTTGGAGCAGACGTTACAGAGTGATAAAATAAACCACCATTTCCTCAGTGTTTTAGCTCTTCAGTTCAAGAGCAGAATTTGCTCCTCACGAAGGAACTCAGTGGTAGATAGGTAAGTATAAGGAGAAGAGCAGCAATGCCTGTTTCAGCTCCTCTGTAAGTCATGAGATGTGCAGAAGTATTAAAAAGAGGGGGGAAAAAAAGCTGGAGAAGACATTTCTACAAGGATTGAAAGCATTCCTGGAAGGAATAGAAACAAAACACACTTGGAAAAGTTCCTCAGTTTAGATGACATTACTAACTTCTTTTCTTTTCTTTGGTTGCTTAAAGTATCTTTACAGGGAGCACTATAAAAAGACAAGACCTGGAAAGATTAAAACATACATGTAACTATTCCCTCATGCTTTGCACGACTGTTAAATGCACAGGTCTCGCTGAACTGAAAAGACAAATACAGGAAACACAAGGTAATGAGGAGTGCATATACTTCATTACAAACCAGTACTTGGTATTTCTCTTAGTTACAGAGAACTTTTAGGACACTGGTGACTAATACAACTCCCTAATCCTTGGTCAGCTTTAGAAACCTTCCTCGTAAGGCCAAGGTCAGGACAAGGCTACTTCCTTATTAAAAGAGGGAATATGGCATCTCTAATGATTGCTTCTGGCTGTTTTTCTCCTTGCCTGTAAGAAGGCCACAGTGAACATTTGCTTTCTTTTCTCTATTCACCAGCAGACAGACCCTCACTGCCCACCAAGAACCTGAAGGTGGACTTGCAAGATGGAAGTTTCAGGTTGAAGGGCACAAGTTTGGTGCTTTCTTCACAGGGAAGTTCAGTTAAGGTGGTAGAATCCTGTTAGCATGCAATGGCTTAGTATCTTAGATAACCTACTATTTATTTTAATGTTACCCACCTGAGGGAGGATCCCCTAATGAATCTATTTTTGTAGTATCATGAAGGTTGAAGTTTAGAGCTAAGTTTAGAGCAGAGTCATATAAAAATATCAAACCAGGAAACAGCTTAATTGAAGCAAAGAGTAATCACAACAAATTACAGTGAAATTTCTATAGGATTACATTTTGCATTCCCCAAACAAGCAGAGGAATTCAGCTCACAGTCTTCCCATTTTGCTGAGAATTAACTCTAAGGATATGCTATGTAAGTAACATAATATGATGCCATAAAAGCTGTCTCAAAAGTTACAGTCTAAAATGCTTTTGTGAACCTGTGGGAAGCCCATGCTGGAGCTGAGCCCTGGCAGGACTGGTGGCCCTGTGGAGAGAGGTGCCCACCCTGGAGCAGGTTTGCTGGCAGGACCTGTGACACTGCAAGGGATCTGCGCTGGAGCAGTTTGTGAGGAACTGCTGCCATGGGAAGGACTCACATTGGAGAAATTCATGGAGGACTGGCTCCTGTGGGAGAGACTCCACCCTGGAGCAGGGGAGGAGTGCGAGGAGTCCTCCCCTGAGGAGGAAGGAGCAGCAGAGACAAGGTGTGATGAACTGACCACAACCCCATTCCCGTCCACTTGTGCCAGAGGGAGGGGAGAAAGGTAGAGAAAATCACAAGTAGAGGGAAGAAGGGAGGGGCAGGGGAAAGGTTTTTTAAGATTTGGTTTTATTTTCTCATTATCCTACTCTGGTTTGCTTGGTAATAAATTCAATTAATTTTTCCACAAGTCGAGTCTGTTTAGCCCATGGTGGTAATTGGTGAATTATCTTTCCCCGCCCTTATCTCAACTCATAAGCCTTTTGTTTTATTTTCTCTCCCCTGTCCAGCTGAGGAGGGGGAATGGTAGAGCGGCTTTGGTGGGCACCTGGCATCCAGACAGGGTCAAACAACCACACTGGTATTCACAGTGCACTTCCACAAATTACTGCAGAATTTAATCTCTTCCCACTAACAAACCAGGTTTGGCACAAGGAGCATCTGTGGTCAGCACCTCACCCAGCTGCCTTGAACACCTCCTCTGAAACAGTATATAAACAGCTGGCATATATACAGCATATGCAGGTTATCACTCTTTCATCCAGGCTTTACAGCCCACAGTCCAGTAACAAAATAAAAGGAATTTCACATCGCTTTTTGCCATATGTAGGGATTTTCTCTACTTTTCAGCAGGCCTCTGACATGAGAGAAGGGTGGGAGCTTTTGACCTCAGTTACTACTGCACAGGTCTGGATGGTTTTTAGTGAAAAAACCAAGTTGCCTTTTGAGTAACAATGTCACTGCAAATCTCTCATGGCTAATTCTTGGTAACAGCCACTGTAAATACACCAGAACATGCAGAGAGCCACAGCCTGACCCCAACAAAGGCAAAACAAGTTTCACCACTAAATTTAGAAAGACCTCAAAATGGTCCATAATGAGTAACACAAAATAAGATTTCAGCCCATAAGCGGAGAAAGAAAAAAGAAAAAGAAGAAAAAAAGAGAAGAAAGAGAGAAGCATGTGAAAGGGATATTGTGTATTAACTGTAAGAAGATGAAATTCATAAACCAGAAGCCATGTGTCCACTTAAGATGATCTGTGAATATTATATTTATGAGATCTATGTGATCTGTTACAGAGCAGTCACCCTTTCAGAGGAAAGGATTTTGCAACAGAAGAAGCCTCTAATGTTCAGCTTTTTATAAGTTTATAGAAATACAGAAAGGAAAACAAGATTAAAGATCCTGTGGCTGTATAGTTTAATACTGCTAAAATTTACTTACCAATGCTTCAGTGTTTTAATCCCAAATTATTCCCCCAAACTTTTACATTTTCTACAGCGCTAAGCCAAAGAGTTGTACTGTTGTTCCCACTATGTGAGCTTGGAGGGAGAGACAGAAAAAGATACAAAATCTGCCTGAAAGGCTTTGCAATCTTTGTGTCACTGTGAGTGGTGTAGAGCAACCCACGTTTTGCTAAAAACTAATGGTGTGCCTTCTTAAAGGGCACTTGATAGAAATATGGCACCTGTGCCTGTGGCTTCCATATTTTCATATCCAAAATCCCCAAAAGAGATAAAACATACAGTATTTTTTTTTCAGGGCAGTTACAGTCAGTTTTCCATATCTGTGCTGGATGCACAGGTTGAAAGGGCAGTGTGTACACAGTGGCCATTTCTCCACACACCCCAGCTGGAGGGGAAGAGATGCTCTGAATGGCTTCCCAGGCAGTAGATGGATGGGAATTATTTCTAGGCGCAATTCTAACACTGCTACTGTAGCAAATCCACACTTACCCATTGGTACAGTGCCTAAAATGAATTCTGAGACTATTGATTTAAAATCAGATCATCTAATACTGATACCACCCCTGTGCATTCATGGATTGTCTTTCCACGGGTCAACAGACCCCAAACTACTCTCGAACTGAACACCAGGTTTTGTCTGTGCATAAAACACTTTAAGACTCAAACTTTGGAAGATGGGCAAGAGTTGCAATTGCAAGCCCAGCCTTACAGGATGCTCAGCTCAAATGCAGGGTTACAATTAAAGAACAAGCTCCCAGCCTTTACGGGAAGCTCCAGATCATGCCCAGCTCCAGATCAAGGTCAGGCACAGCAGAGGGGTGGCCCATAGACCAAGTAAGTATCTCCCTAGCTGGGAGTAGGAAGGTGACAACTCATATATATGACGGGAGTTGTAACAGCAGGTGAACCCAAGGGCTGGTGTCAGTTTTTGTGACTCATGTCCCATCTCTGAACTTGACACGAGATTTTTTGATCTCCCAGTAAAGTCTTTGTTAATTGGCCTGCAGAAGCAAAGACTATGGGGACGTTATAGTTTTCTGCTTGTTTTGTTTAAAGCACAAAAATCAACACGTTAAGAAAAGAAAGGTCTTCAAGGAAAGCTAAATCAAACCCCAGAATCTCATTTAGTCTCTCTACTTCCAGACAAGGCTGAATTCAGGAACAGAGAATAAGAGATAGAGAGCTTAGAAATGAAAGTAAGAATGTTTTCGTCACCTTTTCTGCAAGCCAGCCTAGATGCCGAATCTCTCGACTTCCAGCAATCCCTGTTTTACCCAGCTGGTCTTTGACCTCTGCAATCACCCTGGGGATGAGCTCATTGACACTGGAGTGGATGGCATTGAACCAGGCCTGGGCTGTAGCCGAATCCTTACTCCTGAGCACCACGGTGTGCTTGGCATCAGGTGAATGAACTTCAATAATTCTAGAAAAATGGGGGAAAAACATTATGTTCATTTAGATACTAATAGGCAGCTAAATTTATTACCTTGTTTAGTGAACACAATGAGTTAAAAAGGATACTAATATTGAGACCTAGCACAAAAAGCTTACCTTTACAACACCAGAATAGAGTAGGATCATCTTAACTGAGTACAGGTCTCTACTGGCATTATGATAACACCCCTGGGAAGGGGATTTGCCAGTGCTGATGCAATACCACATACAGGATGTCAACAGGAGTTTCAAATATAAAGGCAAGAGGAACATTCACTGACAAGGACACCACCCAGAACTGCAAACTGTGTGGAAGATGACTGTGGAGAAACCAGGGATAAGCTGCTGCCTTCCTTAGCTGGGTATTATGGCACGACCAGAGTTCTTCAGTGTGTTTATTTTACACATGCAGAGATAAATGAAAACCATCCTCATCCCAAACAGAGGGATATTCCTGGGATTCTGTGGTTTCAGTGATACCACTGTGCATTAACCAGAGGCCTAGCACAACCGGCCTTCTCCAGGATTTACCAGCATCCTCAATGCTCCACTTAGATCCTGCAAACAGTGGCAACAAGTGCTAATAGCAACCATATGGTTGCTGCTGGCAGGCATCTTTTACAGATTTTCAAACTCCTGTGGAAAGAGATGAGTTTTGTTTCAAAGAAAACATTCCTACTAGACTATCCTGTGGGTTTCCACTGTGGTTTGAAAAGTACAACTGAACACAGTTTTCAGGAAAACGAATCCTGTTCATTGTGCTTATGGGACCTGTGCCAACACCTTTGCTAACGACAACAACAAAAGTGCTTTGACAGGCAGCTGCAGCTATTTCAGCTCTGTTCTCAGTGAAATTATTAGTTATTAGTTGGGCTTTATGTGCTCTTTATAGCTTTGTGGGCCATTTTACTTGAACATCTGTTAAATAACCCACAAAGTAATAGCCTGTTTTATCTTTATGTGGCAATTATAAAACAAAGCCCTGGTCATTGCACATCACTCAACTCTGCATCACATTTGTGCTTTTTTATTATAAAAGTACAGTGACAGCCCCGAATGTTACCCTCACAAATTTGACCTGGGATCTGAGCCTAAGCATGTACTTCTGTCCTGTGTATGGCTGCCCAGTCTCTGGGACACACAATGACTCCTTTCTGCAACAGAAAATTAATTAGTTCAGTGGAATTTATTCAGGTTGAGGTTCAAAACAGTACTGTAATGCAAATATTTGTTGTGCAATTACAAAATCCTGCAATTTGGAGCTTAACTAACAATTAAGAGGTTTTAATTATTTGGTTAAACCAGAGCAGAATCCAGAACTGAGGGTGACTCAATCTGCTCAGCTCTCTGGGGCTCAGAGAGAAAGGATCCCTGGTTTCATGTTTGTCCATTTTGGGAAGGGGAGGTTTCCATGTAGACACTGTTCTAAATATAGAAAAGGTCATGATTTTCCAAACTCAGCAGCTGAACTGTTAAGGGTCTTAAATCACTGGATAGCTTAAAAAGTGGCTTGATTTTTCAGGAAGCACTGAGCCAACACAGTAATGCATGTTTCCTCAGCAAAGCTGCCGCAGCTCAGCACTGTCTGAAAATTAATGTTCTTATTTAGCCACTCCAGGATGCACCAAACATTCAATTTCAGGCACCAAAGCAAAATTCCTTAATACGTGATGGCAGTCTTGTGAACTAGAAAACTATATTCATAGATAGGCACGTTCTAAATCACACTCTCATTTTTTTCTGAACTGCTAGAAACAGCCATCTCCTTCATGGTTATGATTTAGCCATTTGTCCACTGATCATTACGATCATGCACAGCCACCATACACTGGTCTGTCTTCCTCAGAAACACAGCTCACCTACTGCTGAGTCCCACTGCGACTCTGAACTGGAGTTTGAGCACGTTCTTGTAGGCAGCCACCACCAAAACCAAACTAGACAGGCTTGGATTTTCAAAATACGTTGTGGTAATCAGCAAAATGTTGCTTATTACTTACAGAACAGTTTTTGGCAGGAGATCTTACAGCATTTCACAAATGAGGTCAGTGACAGCACCCTCATTTCACCACCAAAAAAGTGGACAAGTGAAGAACCCAGACAAGGCATGGAACAGGCCAGAAGCAGCAATCAGGATTTTCAGTCCTCTGTCTCCCATTTTCGTATTTCTTTTAAAAACAAAAATTATTTGGACAACACAGCAGTATTGTCCTGCATTTGAAAAATGTTAACACACCATATAGATTGTGTGAAACAATGCTCTTTACAAAGCCTGTGGTTTCTCCCATGGGAAAATTATGGGAGTTCTCTGTGTACACGGGAACTCCCACCTACAAGGTCACTGCACATCATGCAGTAAACAAAGTGCTGAACACAGACTCTAAAGACTCAGAAAAAAGCGCTGCTTTTTTAGTTGCAAAGGAGCAGCAGCAAACTAGTGTGATTTCTTTATAAGTTAGAGTTGTAGCAGGTTTTGACTTAAAAATAAATTATTGAGAGCTGAAAGAGCTTCCAAATGGCAACTTGCTTACCTCCAATTTGTAAATTCTTCCTTAAAACAAGTGGATCAACATACAAACAGGTACTTTAGTACTTATGCCTTCATCAAAGTGTATTTTCCTTGATGCTGACTATTTAAGTATTTGTACAAGAGTTCTGTCCCCTAAAATAATGAACATTTAGACAGTTCTTAACAATTCGTTTAAGGGGTTCTAAACCATGCATATTCTTTCTAATATCTACACATTCAAATGTGATATCAAAGTCTAAATTCTAGTATACATATGCATACACACATACTGAGCCATGCTTGCAAAAATACTCATCCCTCAGTGACTTCTAATGGAGCTAGTTTGGGAACGCTTGTCAGTCATCAAAGTTTGATGGTGATGCACTAACAATTGCAGAAAGTCTTCCTCATTCCCTGAGCTGAGTAACAAGATGACTGGACAATAATACTACATTTCTCAAAAGTTATTTCAAAACAGGAATCCATGCTACTTTGACAGCTGAAAATGATCACTGAAAATGATTCTTTTTTTCTGCGGCACTTGTCCACTCCCAGAAATACATCTGCAAGCATCATTCCTTGGCAAGCTGCTACGTAGGCCAACTTTTATTTACACACCTTAAAGTCTAAATCCTCAACTGTCCGAACTCTGCAACTACTGGCTACTGCTGTAAGATCTGGACTAGAAGCTTTAGGAAACCAAGCTTGCAGATTTCCACCAAAAATCCAGGACTCCTGTCTCCACAGTCAACTGGGATGGAGATACTAAAAGAAACTTTTAAATCTTCTCAGAAACCCATGGGCTCTGACTGCAATCAGATGCTGAAATTGCTGCATCCCTATAAACTCTTTCCTTTTCTGCCTTTCAGCCCACGCTGCTTTGATTCACCAGTCCAACTGGATGAGGCTTTCTGTATAGCAGCTGACGGCATTTCCATACTTTCTGAAAAGCAAAATAATACCAGTGACCTTACTAAACTCCAAGACTAAGGCACTTAAATGTTTCCAGGAGTCCAGCCATTATAGTTTTGATTTGTTCCTTGGCTAAACTGACCACCTCTTACTGACTTCTGTTTATCTGCAGTTCAGTGATAAAGTTCCCTTAATTCCCCACTGAACTGAAATATTTAGGGCAATGCCACAGCTGTGTTTATTCTCACACTCCACCACAGTTATGTAAATACTGCATATGGAGCTGTTTCTGATAAAGCCCATACCAACCCAAAGGAATTATATGTTAGCTCTAGATGACTGCCAAGATGCGCAGCATCTCTCCAGCTTGGCAGTGCATATGAATGATATCACATTTTCTCAGAGATCATTTGGCAAACCTTATAATAAAAGAGTAATTTTCTCTCTCCTTCTCAAAGACCCTTAGTGAGCTGAGGAGTGTTTCCAGCATCCCCTTCTCCACCTGCAGAATACGGGGGTGACACAAAACCCAGCACTTCCAAATGCTGTAACCTGGCATGTAAGTGGAAAACTCCCTCGCTTCATCAGACTTTTTACTTTACAGAGGATCAGAAGAATTTGAAAGCAAATGTTTGGTAGACCATACTCATTCCACATTTGATAAAGCTTCTTTCTGTAGGAGTGTTCATTATCTAAGAAATACCTTTTATCAAAACTCTTGAAAGTACTTCTGCCACCAGCACTGGCTCAGGACCAAATCAGGCACTGAGTTACACTTCATGACTCTTCCTGGGTCAGATTATGTATTCAGTGACTGATTAAAGTGTGGAGTAAATCCCTTGAAGTTAATGATAAGCTGGAGCCAGAGTTATTCAAGTCCATCACACTACTTTGATTTTGCACTGCCACAGTGAGGAACAAAATAGTCTGTCACTGACTTTGCAAACTTAAAGATGAATCAAAGGCCAAACTGTTTACTCTGTCTCCTTCATCACTGTTGGCACATGAAACCATGGTAAGTAATTTCGTTTTTTTCTGAAAATACACACATAGGAGCCTTTCCAGGAGAAGAGGGGATTTAGATGAGATGAACACGATCTAATTTATATTTAAATAGTTGTAGGTTTTGTTATAAAATAAATTTTAAAAAACTGTTAAGGTTCTTTTGAATTCTACATGTAGCATCAGGAGATGAACCGGGAACAGAATACATTAGAATTAAGCAATGGAAACTTCGGGCTTAGTCTGCAAGGAAAATATTCCAGATAGACACTGCTAGGCTTGCAGTGAATTCCCCAGCATACTCTCTGAAGCATCTTCATTTGATGAACCTAAATGGAGGTGAAAGCAATTTTACCAAGAGAGTGCTACTTGGTAATCAAGTGGAATTTTTCTGTGTGAAAGACTCTCAGTCCCCTCGCTGTCACAAGGGTACTTGCTGTATTAACAGTTACTTGGTGACTTTCAGCTTACAGTGCTAAAAACAATGTAGATACTTTCTGGGGAGCTGGACTAGACTGACGTCCAACCAGAGGGTTTATATATCACTAATGACCTGTCACAGTTGTTTTCATTTCTATTTGCCACCAGCTGGGCTTTAATAAAAGGGATATCAGTGGACTTGTGCCACATGCAAGTAAAGAAAGGATTTAGTTCTGCAATGGACTTGCTTACACCACTGCGTGCAGATGCTGACCAATCTGCAGAGACATCACACACTGCCTCCTCCACCCAGAGCAACCACAAAAGTAATTGAATAGTTTTTAAAGGTATACGGATATTAAGGAGCAGGACTCTTGCCCCATAGTGCCCAAAAGACCTCTTATATTTTACTTTCTTGAATTTTTCTTTTATATTCTAGTTGTAATTGTACTGAATATTGGTAATCCAGGAATACAGAATCTAGGCTTCTTCACAGCAGATTCAGCATGAAACAACAGCAAAAGCACTGTTTCAAGGAGCAGTTGGGGTCAGTTATTTGGGAAAAAAAACCACAAACAGGATTATTTCATAGAGATGTCAGGAATTTGATTTAACTGTAGAAGATGCTGAAACTTTAAGAACAGAAGATATGATTGGTATATTCAATACACTGACCACAGCTCCCTGAAGCAGCTGTTTTCCCTGAAGCAAAGCCACAGCCAAACTCAAAGCATCTTCTGCAGCAAAGCAAACCTGCAGCTGGAACTGCATCTGGGCTTGGCAAATAGCATATGTCTGCAGCTGGTAATAGCAGTAAATGATCCCTTCAAATTGAGAAGAGGGTGGAAGGTCTCATGCTGCTGCATAAATAAGAGATCATGGGTTTGGAGAGGAATTAGATGTCTTCTGAGAAGGAATGCCACTGCTGCTGTTAGGAAGTGCTGTAGTAGAACCCAGGAGAAAGAAGAGGATGTGATCCACAAGCATGGGTGAAAACTGATACGGTAACAGGAAAAATTAGTAGGGCTGCTGACAGATCAGCTCTGTCTTGTGGATGAATTGTCACAGAAGAAAGTCTTGCTGGAAGAGAGAAAGGGCAGGTCCACCTTATCTAGCAGGATATGTCTCAATGTCTCATTATTTTATATACCTACTTTTTGGCTTCCATGATCAAGAATCCCGGGGATCACTGCTTACCCAAGTGAAGCAAACCAGAAGCCAGACAACCGTGACTACAAAGCCACAAATTCCCTCTGGATCAATTACCGGCCTCTGAGTGCTGTGGGGAGAGGCACCACCTGGGAGCCAGTCTCCCAGATACACTGCCAGCTTCTTTGGGGACAGTGTCCCCAGGTCACCTCCTGACACCTTCACTACTGGCAGCAGACCCATCTTCCCACTGAATAGACACAGAGACTGATGGAAAAGCTGTATGCAAGTGATGAGAAGAAGCAGCAACTTCAGCAAAACTCTTACTACAGAAAACCAGGAATTTCCATCAGCGGAAACACAGGTGAAAGGAAGCTAGAAGTGACCAGAGGGTATTAAAATGGCAAAATATCCACACACAACCTAAGCACTAAGGATCAGCCTCAGCATCTACCAGTACTGAGCTGGGGCACCTCTGATGGCAGCTCACCATCCACGACTCACGCTGTGGATGTCATTTGCTGCCATACCAGTGACTACACAAGGTGCAAAAGGGAGCAGCGTTAAATACACCAGCTGAAAATCTTGCTCCTTAATTAATGGCAGATCACGCTAGATCAGAGCTGTGAAACTGAAATCGAATTTGCAGACTCGCTGGTAAGTGAGGGAAAGCCCAGCACTGAGCACAGGAGAACAGCCAGGCAGGAAAAAGGGCCTCAAGGTTGTCACTCTCTCCAAGCCATAACACAAAGACTGTGGAGACTGGGAACATAGCGGGAAACTGAAACCCTTGCACATCAACTTTCTTTGGGAGATCTCAGGGGTCTTTAAATTGCTCTTCCATTATTTAGTACCAGCTTGGATGTCAGCACTTACACACCTTTACATACAGATGCACATTAGAACATTATTAACTATCTGTTCTCCTCTGCCCTACAGCACTCACACTGCTCCTCCTTTCCCTTTATTCTGTGACACATTTCTTGGAGCATTTCTCTTTCTCCATCTCTCCAGAGCTTTGCTTTTGTTCCTTTTTTACAAAAGTGTTTGTTAAGTAAAGTCTGCTGCAGTCTTCACTCCCTGGGTTTGGTGCTCTGCCTTGCTGGTTGGCTTCCTCCTCCATTACTTTTTCTTAATTTGTGCTCCTCTCTTCCCTCTGTGCATTTCTCAGGGCAGTTCCTTTTGTTTTGTTCTCCTTCACCTGATTAATTTCAAGTTCCTTTGCTCTTATTTCCATTTCTCAGCTCAACCCTCTACAGTTGACGCTGATTGGAAAAATCAAAATTCTTTGACTTTTTCAAAACTCTCCTAACTGAAGCAATGGCTGAAAAAAACCCAAAATGCAACACAAAAACCCATCAGCATTTTTTTTTTCATTATTTAAATATTTTCACAGGAAAGAAAGACTTTGGTTAAAAGTTTGTTATTCAAAAATCTAGCTGAAAGCATTCTTCCAGCCTCAGTTACTGCCACCTCCTCATCACCCACATCCTTCCTCACCACAGAGCTCACAGTGACACATTTTATTCCTGTCAGGTCACGTTCAGTCCAGCTCACACATAGACACACACAAGTATACATAAATTTTTATTTATAGTCACAGATACACATGCATGCACGGACACTGCTTTTGAGTTACACGTGCAGGAGGTTTACCCATTCCTATTTGATTTATGCTGGAGATGGGAAGTACAGCAGGAGCTCACCTGTCTGGCCCAGAAGGATGGGGAAGGGAGAAAGCCCCATTATGCCAGGGGAAAAGATTCAACTTTTTTTTCAAGAAAATGAGACATGCCTAATCCCAAATTCACCAGGACCTGCAGAGATTGAAGGTCAGTCACAACATGCTGTACCTATTCAGTTCTATGCTGGTATCTCAAACACGCTGCAGGAAAACTCAGCGGTTTCCACTGTGTCCCCAAATCCTGGCACATCTCCCAGTTCTCAAACTGTTGCACAGAGACTACAGCAGGCTTTAGGACATTAGAAAGCTATCTTAACACGATTTAACAGAACAAGAATTAAACCATGAAGGAAAAAAAAAAAGTAATAAAGTTCACCCCAGTTTGGTGATTTGTCTCAAAAAAGACAAAAATGCTCATATTTATGGATGGAATAGTCCTACAGAAGTGTCTGATCTCAGTGGCCTTTCAAGAAAGCTGAGAAAAAACTGAGGCTAAGATAAAAATTGGTATGACCCAGACTAAAACTGTTTGGCTGGTGGGGAGTTTCACAAACGATGGAAAACAGCTATTCTGCATAATGAAAAAAAATTTAAAATCACTGTTTCTGCCTAGAGGCTTCAGAACTCCAGCTCCTACAGGTTTGGAAAACTGCCTCCTATCAAGATTGACGACTGAAGCTTGCAAAATGCACCAGCTATTGCAGAGCTGCCCGAAAAGCAGATGATGTAGATGACGGGAGAACTGTCAGACAACCAGTTATAGAACCATTAATTATTAATTCTATCAATTGAAGAATTATTAATTGTAACAGTTAATGACTTGCCCCCAAAATACTGTTATGAGAGAAAAAATGCAATGTTACAGGTCCCTCATCTGACAACCCTAGCCCTGAATGCACTGACCCTGGCTACTGAGAAGGGTCCCACAACCACGCAATGAGAGAGGAGGGAGAGGAGGCTTTCCCCATGATCCATCCCACAACTCCACTCCTGTTCCCCACACCCCAACTTCTTCCCTCTCCTACCCTCAGAGTATTGAAGGGGATGCGGCCAATGCCTTTTTAGCTAAATTACCTAACTTCTCTCAGCTTGAAAGAGCGAACAGTAGATAAACCTCAAGTGCTGCCTGCTTGTTCATCCCCCCCGATAAGAAGCAGATTTCATAAGCAGATTAGCAGTTACAGTACTACAAACAAACAGGAACATGACAAGAGACATCTAACTTCACACAAAAGGTGGATTTGGACCCATTACAGTAAAAGAGTTGGAAGCTAAGGTTAAAAACACATGTTCATTGTGACTTTAAGTTCGCAGCCATTGTGAGGCAAGGCTGTAAAAGGTTTCTAACAGACCATGCACACTGTGATAGCGTAGCACAACAGGGTGATTTAAGGATGAGGGGAGAGTCAACCAGAGTTTCACCCTGATTATTGTAATTTTTGTTCTTTTCTGGATTTGAATTACACTCTTTCAAGTTGCTTTACTTTAATGTTGGATTGTTTATATAGTAATCTAAGGAGATAATAAACACAGCCCACCAAGAAAAAAAACCAAACGCTAACAAAAATTCATGATATAAATCAGACTGACTCGAGCAGGCTCAATGACTTCTTCAAAGGACTTATTGATATTCATATAGTAAAACATGTCAGTACCAATAATGATAATTAACTGCTATGTGCCTTTCATCCAACAATCTCAAGCTGTAGCTCACAACAACACTATGAATTAAGTATGGTCTCTGCATTTCACAGAGGTTCTACAGCCAGAGAGCAGCTCAATAACAACACAAGGAACAAGGCACAAATTCCTTGAGGAGGTGTGGAGGGGGACTTTTAATACTGGTAATGTGCCCATTCTGTATCTTTACCTATGCTCTATTCCCCATGTAAACATAAGTTCTTTGTCTTTCCTTTGTCCACCTACAACATACAGTGAAGAAAAAAGTCCTGCGAAATCTGTACTGTGCACTAGGAAAGGAAGATTTCCACGTCCCCAGGAAGCCCCACAGAGCTGTGGATGTCCACCCAGCATGACACAGCTCAGCATGGTAGCAGTGCCAGCACAGTGGTGGAAATGGGCCATCACCTCCTTACTCCTTGGTCCAGGGCTCAGCCTTTGCCCAGCACATAACCCCATCTGTGCTTGCTACTGCCAGTGTCATTGACTACGCCCAGTGCTTTCAAACTACCTCCTAAGAGGCAGAAAACAAGATAAGTGTGACCTGTGCTCTCCAAGAGCGGCTGTAACTCATTTTTGTTCTCTGGTCACTCTCTGTGGCAGAGCCCTGCCCCCTGTGAGCCCTAAACGTGTGTTATTCAGGGAAACCATTCCCCCAACAGCAGAGAAAAACCCCAGGCTGCACAGGTGCACCCTAAACCACATGCTCTTGGAGGAGAATCGGCATCTGCTCTGCACACCAGGGCCTGCTCATACCTGGAAGCACCAAGGTATGGTTCTGTTCACTAAGCAGGAGACAGGCAGGGTGGGGGCATGAGCCAGACCATGTTTTCATCAACAAGATATCCAGAACCTTCTCTACCGCCTAATACTTGGCTCCCTGCCCCCTCAGTTGCCCTTAAATTATATAAGAAGGAACTTGAAGAGGTACAGGAGCTCCTTCGTCTTTCATTCCCTCATCTACTTCAAGATGTTTGGTTTTTTATTGCATTTTTACAACATTCCGCTTACCTCTTACGTTTGTTGTGAGCATTCGTGACTCAAGATTTGTGATGTAAGGACTTGTTTCTACTATGTCACGCTCCAGTGTGACTCCTCTCTCCACGGGTCCACAGGACCCTGCCAGGAACCTGGCCTAGCACGGGTTTCCCAAAGGCTCACAGACTCTTTGGGCATTCATCTGCTCCAACATGAGGCTCCTCCATGGGCTGCAGGTGGATCCATGGGCTGCAGAGGCACAGCTGCCTCACCATGGTCTGCACCACGGGCTTCAGGGGAATCTCTGCTTTGGTGCCTGGAGCACCTCCTGCCCCTCCTTCCTCACTGACCTGGACACCTGAAGGGCTGTTTCACATATTCTCACTCCAATCTTCTCTGGCCACAGTTACATTTTCCTTTTTAATATGTTATATGTTTCCGTTTTATATATGTTATATGTTACCACAGAGGTGTTACTGTGATTCCTGATTGGCTCAGCTTTGACCAGTGGAGAGGGTCCATCATGGACCTGGCTGACATTGGCTCTGTAGGACACGGAGGAAGTTTCTGACAGCTTATCATAGAAGCCACCTCTGTAACTCCCCTACTACCAGAACCTGGTCATGCAAACCAAACACACACTACAGAACATACCTGGTCAATTTTACCTTGTGATTGTAATTCTCAGTCCAATCCTGAAATGGACAATGATAGGAAAAGTTCACTGCTGGGAATCTCTCTTGGCCCATTTTTCCTTCCTTCCAGACCAAAGCAAACCTCTCCCATTAGAGGGCCAAATCCTGCCAATGAGTCACCCAGTCATTAAGACTGGACTGTGATGAAGTTCCATGTGAGGATCACACTGCTCTGGACCCTGGCACTGGAGGACCATGATGTGTGTATACCAGTGGTGACAGGATCAGGCCCACACCTCCTGGGTTTGGCTGAAACATGTGCAAGCAGGATTTTAGGGGGACTTCAAAAGCAGAAGAAAAAAAAGGTGCAGTCCACACAGCATGGTCTCATTTCTCCACGGAATGTCATGCCTCCTGTGTTGTGTAGAGAAGTACCTTTGTATTATGTCCGAAGACTTTAAAAGCAGCAACAGAAAAAGTTCACCTGAGAGACCTTTTTTTTTCTCTTGTTTCTTAATATCATCACCAGAAATTGATGAAAAGCTTTCTACACTGCAGCAAGATCTACTGTTTATTGGCATTACTAGCTGTAACCATTTCCACATCCCTTCACTGGGAGGGGATGCTCCTCTGTGAGGCCTGACATTAACCTTTGCTGCTGCCACCAAGAAAGTCACTTATCAGTGAAAACACAGACAAACAACTGATTTAAGTAGCAATTATTTTAACCAGTTTCTTCCAGCCTAAAATATAATGAGCCCTGCACCTAGAGAAGAATGACATAGATGCTCTGCATATTTCCTCCTATTGCCATATTTTTTATTATTAAAAACAATTCCTACACACTAATTTTGGTATTGGTTTGTATTAAGGATCTTCTCCTTGGTATCTTACAGCTTTTTTAATCAGGTAACAGAAAAGACAATTTCCGATCTCCTCCAGAGTGAACGCACAGGCAGATTAGGTGAAGGAGACATCTGAGAACTGCTAGCTCTAAAAGCACCAGACTTCACTCCTGCTCCAAAATAACAAGCTCACCAAACCATCTGAGAGTAGACACAGACTTGAGAATATCTGAACTGGGTCAGTCTTCCATGAGCAGAAAAAATCCTATGCAGGGCTACTAGCTCTAATGGGAAAAACAATACTCCTCCATGCCCATTAAACCCACATTTCACTGCAGCTTTTGAAGAACTGGAGATAATTCAGTGCCAACAAGCAAGTATTTCCTTTTGGGTCCCTTAACATAGGTATCTTCTCATGTTGAACATCAAACCAGTTCATGCTGGTCCCATGAGGCTGCTATGACATTATCCCCAGCCTGCACTGAAGAAATCACTGCACTGGAAAACTCAGGCTTTCCATGCCCACACTTGTTCTTAAATGAAAATTAGCTCAGTTATAGTCCAAAGGAGCCCTTTAATGGCCAACATATGCTTTGGCATAGTGCCAGCAGAGCTCTCCTAAAGCCATCCAGCAAAGTGACACCATCAGTTACAAAATCTGTGTGTCAGGTCACTGGGTTATGAAACAGAAGTGTTGTAAGCATGTAAGGATATGGCTTAGGCTCTGCTGTGAGCAAAGATAAAATTATTTTTGTGGAATCAGATTACTATCTTGGAATGCATTCCAGTAGGAAAGGGTCGCTGCACTGTTAACAGCATTTATACTGGGAAATATGAGTTTCAGTATTCAGAACTGTTAAAAAATGCTGAAACCAGTAAAGATGCTAATCCATGGGGTGCTACTACGACACTGCAGCTAGCATGATGGTGAGGTACTGCAAGCTTGGATGGAAAAATCCAGCTTAGACTACACTGTGCTGGACTACAGTAAAAATCAGAAGTCACTCTTTCCACAGGAAATGACAGCAACACAAAATGAAAACCATGATAACAAGCAATATGACTCTCCCACACATTGCTTCCTAGTAACACCGAAGAACACACACACTTGTAGCATACTTCAAAAAAGTCAGCTCCATTGCAGAGGTATCATGAGCAATGTGTGCGTGTCCCTCTGAGAGTCCTGGCCCTCGAACCAACTGAGAACCAGGAGAGTGACAGAAGGTGAAAACAACAATAAAGTCAAAAAAGAAAAGGGAAAAAATATGAGAAAATGAAGTCAATGCGTGCAAAGTATCATTACATTGTACTGATTCAAAAAATGCGACCTGTATGAGCGTTTTTAAAATATACTCCATGGCAGAGAGAAAGACAAACTCTCAGACAAGTGGTACAGCTGTCAAACTTTAAACTATACAGACATATGTGGAAAAAAAAGCGGCCAATATCAATAAACATCTTGATCTAAACTGGAAAGACTGCTAGGGTTATTTCCGGTTTAAAACTGCATTTCTACAGCAGTCAGTTACCACTAACTATGGTGGTAACCACCAGACAAGATGAAGAGCTGAGGGAAAGTAAAGCCATACTAAACAATAAAGCATGGAGGGGGAAAACTAAAAGGTCAGACAAATATAAAAAGGAAAGATGGAAAACTACACAGATACTAATAAAGTCTCTGAATTGCAGTGCAAGAGATTACAGAGAAACCCATCCTTCCCAAGCCACATTCTGCTCTCCCCTCATCTCCTCTGCAAATGAAAATGTAACTTTTGTTTATGCCTATATGTAAATGTTGAGAATCAAAGGCATTACACCCAGCTTCTGAGCACTGCAGTAAAACAAAAAGGCCATTATTTGGACGGAGAATCAGTCTGTATCACTGACTTGACTGTTCCCTTTTTTATTAGCAGCTGTTAGAGCAGGGATCAGGGAGTGTGTTGGTGCAGTGCAGCTGTTCCACATATGTTATAAATAAGGGCTGGTAAAACCTCATCCTATTTTTAACATTATGAAAAAAACAAGTCACAAAAACTCCCCATTTATGCCTTGTAAGTGGAACTTTTCTCCTCTTCTTGACTTTAATGTCCAGAACTGAATACTCAAAACAGACCCTTCTTAAAAAAATATTCATTAAAAAAGGAAAGAAAATGCAATTTAGTGGAATCAGATTTAGCCAGCCTGGAGGATGTAACCAATTAATGTCTTTTCCTTCAAAAGCAGACACTTAATCAGGATGAAAACAACCCCTTGAGATTCTATTTCCAACAAAAGGACTGGATTACTGCATCGAAGTTTCTCTAGCACAACCCAAAAGTTGAGCCCAGCCTCACGTGGCTCAGACAGCACCACCCACCCCTCCCAAAATGGTGCTCACTTCTCTTG
Organism: Rhagologus leucostigma; assembly: GCA_013397725.1. Classification (NCBI taxonomy): domain Eukaryota; kingdom Metazoa; phylum Chordata; class Aves; order Passeriformes; genus Rhagologus; species Rhagologus leucostigma. The sequence continues at coordinate 316,898 of VZTD01003024.1, forward strand.
CTGGGTTGCTGTGTGTGGCCAGAGCCCCACTCCTGCTCACCAACCCCAATGCTGAAAAGGTCAAGAACCATTCAGCGTGAAAGTGAAATCCCAGCCCCAGGCAAATCCCCATTCACCTGTTTTCGGGGTCTGACACGGTCATGTTGCGTGTCACGTAGCACATCTTGAGAGGAATTGTCTTCCTGTCTCTGTGGATGGAGAGCGAAAGCTGCGACATCGGGTCAGCAGAGGCACAGCCTAGGCGTGGAGATTCGGGGGGAGGCGTCTCCCACCCAATCTCCGACACGGGGGAGCCTTTCTTCACGTAGGGGGTTGCTTCTCTCATGTATTTCACTACAGAAAAGAGGAAAAAAAAAAGATGTAAACCAATAAATAAACGAATATTCAGGAGTTGCATCCCCATGTGAGGTCTCTGGACTGGTGTTAACCCTCAATGCTGTCCATTATTTCCGCTCACCCAGCATCCCAGCACGGGAAGCTGTGCAAATACAGAAGATGAAGACGTGCCTGCTGCCAGGGTCAGTATGGTGCTATGAGTAAAATGAGAGGAAAGACCAGAATAGGCAAAGTAAGAACATACACCCAGTGTAAGGCCAGGAGAGCCATCCCACCTTCATATGACAGTGGTAAGCAGTCATGCAACAATTGCTTCATACAGAAGCCGTGAGCTGTCTGAGGTACAGGGATGTTTTAAAGAAAGACATTCAACCAAGCGACAGTGAACCTATTATTCCCCTATCTAAAATGTTCCAGCAATACTTCCAGTGCTTCCAACTCACATCTTGCTTCTGGTTCATACTTGTCAGTGTCCCACCACTAATCTCAACAGCTATTTCTGCTTGCTGGGAAGCAGTTTTACCTAATCTACTTGTACAGATATATATACGGAGTAAACAAAAACCAATTCACTTCTTAGCTTTCTCTTGGGGAAATAACATTAAGTTTGAGCCTTTTGTGAGAGTGAAGGTGTCAGATTAGATCTCAGCCTCTTCCAGGCTTTTTTCCAGAATGGATAAGAAAAGTGAATGTAGGATTCTGAAATTATCTTAATATATTAAAACCCAATACTTCTTTTACATGTATACTTTATATTTGTCTCTTTATGCAGGCAAATACTGCAACATTTTTCTCTTGTTTTTTAATTGTTTTGGTAGTTTAAGCTCACTTTTGCTTTTGCTATTGATGTGCTTGTCAAATCTGCCAGTCACAGTCTCCTTTCCCTTCACAAACCTGACAGAGCTCAGACAAGACAAGACATCCCATTTAAGCGCCCTGGTTAAGCCAATATCCCCTCTGCACAGAGCTGTAGCTGCATAACTGGCTGCTGCCACTTGATTGTACCCACAACTCAAACAGCAGTGACATGAACTAAAAGGGCAGGGGCACCATGAACTTATTTGAGGAAGTTATTAAAATGCTGTGAGAGAACATTTCAAGGAAATGGTGCAGATCATCACATCAGCTCAGCTGAAGAGGGTGGGAATAACTGAAAACCAAAAAGGTGGGTAAAGTACAAAAAGGCATTGTGGTGAAGGACGTTAAATTAGGGAAAGCCGACTGAAGTTTTTGAGTTCAAAATGAAAACAAGAGAAGTATTCGGAAGAGTGGAGAACAACAGTGTTCCTGTCAAAACCACAGACCAGGTGATTCACTTCAGCAGCACTATTTTCAAGGCACTTCATAAAAATTTTACCAAGAGGGAAACCAGTGCAAAACTAGAGTCCAGGCTCTGTGAGCACCTATTGCTGCTTCTTCTCTAAAACATCTTAGTGCCCATCTTGCCATTGTTTGCTTTCTCCTTTTTAAAAAATCTGTTAACTTCAATCACAAGGACTTTTGTGTTTAGGTATGTTATAGGATATTCCTCTGTGAGAAGGACCATTTGTGATTCAGCAGAAAGGCTGTCCTACCCAATGCTCATGTTTTTATTCCCTTGTCCAATCCTATTCTGAGTATTTTTTTAAATTATTTTGTTCCCTTCTCAAGAAAGAGTCAGCACAGAATTCCACCAGGCTTCCAGAAAATATTTCAGGCAAAAAGAGTTGAGATTGATTTTTTTTTAAACTTTTTTAGACATCTACCTGAAGTCTCATTATCTAAAAACCTGTCACCTAACTCCCAAAACCAGTGCTCATCCTTGGGTACTCCAAAAATTACAGGATTTTCAAAGGTGCTGAAAATAAGCAGTTGCAGCCAGTGTCAAAGCCATAGTGGTTTCAGCAGCTGGCATCTCGGTTTGGATGTCCTCATAGCCTTAAGGAAGCCAAGAAACAGAACACATACAGATGTGGTGACTCTATTCCTGTTAACACTGAATGAACATGACTTGGTCAATAATTTAGACAGGCGGAACAGCTGAAGCTGTGAAAATCACGTTCAACTGCAAACACAATTTTGTTCCCTTTAAAATTAGAGATTAATGATTAATCTGGTGAAAGAAAGTCAGTTTTTGAACCCTGGCACAGTGACATGCCAGCAAATGTGATTCCAAATAAAAGTCCAGGTCTCAACAGTGTAGCTATTTCATCTGTGCTAATTTTGTCCTTTTTCAGTTGCAGCTATATGCATTCAACCTTAGCATATTTTAATTAAGAAAAGGAGAGAGGGGCAGGGGGAGGAATTTGGCTGAATACCTAAGCAGGAACACAAAATGTGAATTTAATTCCCCAGAGATGGGACAGAAGAAAAGAGCCACCCCTTCCATGTGCCAAAAGCCAAGTTTCCATGCGATGTACCGGTGAATTCATGGCAGACAGCTGCAATGCTTCACAAAATCCCATGAAAAAGGAAGCAGGAGTAGGGGGAGAGCAGAAACACAATCTTCTTTCCAGAAACTGAGTCTCAAACACAGCAAAAGCCAAGAAAACTATTTTGAGGAAGTACATCCAACAAAAATTCCTTCCAACTTCTGAAGTCACAGATATCTATTTACGTCTCAACAGAAGATGGTTCTCAGCCCCAGAGATATGAATAAAGAGCTATCAATGCACTGATAAACTGCTAACACCATCTTCATGTGAAATTCTACAGTAGAATGAAAAAATGAAGTGAATACATGCTTTCCATAAAAAAAAAAAAGGCATTTTTCTAGTTTCTACTAGTAACACTTCACTTCCTACTAAATACAAGTACAGCTCTCTGGATTCATGGCTGAATTCTGCTGGGTTTTACAGCCCAGACTTTATGGCTGTTGCATATTCAGGTGTGTTTCATATTTTAAAAGCCTCCGAATGGATACATATAAAAGCACAAATATAATATGGGAGTGGAACAGGTGGTAGAACTTGATCCATTTATATAATTTTTGTTATTATTTAAATTTCAGAGCCACTGCTTTCCATTTACTTCATCAACATCTGTAATTACATGTCCATAACCACAGCCCAGTTTATGAATTTAGCTGAAATCAGGTACACACTGTTCAGATGACTCATAAGTTTTATCAGCAATTATTTCCTATTTACCTCTAAATTCTGGATGCAAATACTGCAGAACACACTGTTTTATAACAGTGCACCAGCAACCCTACTACATACACAGCAATTTAGGGTGACCCCACATGTCTACATTTTGCAGCCTGTTCACTAACCAGTTCTTAATCATAGAGCATAGTAGAAAACAAGTTGATACCTGTATGTATTATAGACATAGTTCTATTCCACACGGCACTGAGATTCATGGATACAGCAAAGTTAAACTTAAGTTATACAATTCACTTCCATCATCAAGTTTTAAAATCAGAAAAAAGATGATACAGTCTATCGGACATTAAAGTAATAATGTGGATAATACTCTGTTTTCAGAGCACTACACTCAAGAGCTAGATTTCCTTTTGGATATAGTAGCACAAATTCAGGTACCGACTGAAAAAGAAAGCGACTATCAAAAACACTGGGTTTATATACTGCCAATGAAACTACCTCATGAATTAAAACCTCAAAACATTTAATAAAAGTAAATAAAGCATGCCGCTGTATAACAACTCTGAATAATGAATAACTATTTTATAGGCATGTATACACACATATATATACCTTCAGAGTATATACATATGTCTAACATATACCAATATTAAATATATATTTACATAAAAATGCCACAATCTTTAAGACCACCAGAATGTACTCTGCAAACACAGAAAACAATATGCAGGGACTCAGAAAAAAACTCTCATAGTTTCATTTTTATAACTCAATTTACTGATAAACTATAAGTTTAGTCAGGAGTTGTCTAAACTCATTTGTTTGATGCTATAGTTCAACTTCGGATATCCTTATATTCAGAACTAATTAATGATCCATACCCTTTTGCTGAACCACTAATAAGAAACTGTGGTCAAGCAATTAAATTTCCAATCTCCGGAGTGCCCCTCCCTACAAAGAGAAGACAAAGGGAAGTGGCAATCAAATGAATTAATCCACTGATACACATGGAAATATTCTGGATTTATTTTTTGATCTGCAAGACAGGCAATCTGGCTTCCAAAAAAGCACTTCATTTATACATGCTTCTGCCAAGTCCCAAGACTCCACAATTAATCCTTTGTTACTGTTCACAGATGACTTTTTTGTGGGGAAGAAGCAGGCTTTTAATGAGAGAAGTACTACAGACCAGCTTGGTCAGGTTCTTGGCCAGACGCCTTTCTGAGGAACTGGGACTCTTCTGACACATTCAAACTGTTTCCTAGGAGGGAAGACAAAGACCACTAAGTGGAAGCCAGCAGGCTGGAGGAAAGCTCTTTTGTTACTATAAGAATGAGGACAGGATGTGTAGGTTCACAATATGAAAGTAAAAGGAACAACATACCCAAATCTGCTTGAAGACAGTTGATCAAGGAATCCCCCTTTGCAGGAGAAAAGCACAGAGTGTCCTCTACCATGATACCAGAATTTGCCTGCTAGGCTTTATGTGAGAGATCAAATTTCCTCTGAACTCAAGCCGACTGTATGCCTTATACTGAAGACCTTTATAAAAATGAGATGAGCTGCTGGTGCCATCATTAAAGCTAAGACCCAAAGAAAAGAGTTTATGAATCAGATCATCTATGAAGATGTGTCACATGATCCTTTCAGCAGCTTTAATGTGGGCATAAACCAAAAAATGGTCAACAATCCTGCTTGTCAGTGTTTCCACTACATTTCCTACAGAAACATCTGTTGCTACATTCGGACAAGTAATATCCATTAACATCATCTGCTTTCCCCCACGCTGAAAGGGATTTGAAATAGTAAACCTCTTGATCTGCCAAGAGCATCAGATTTCCACCTCTGGGAGATGATAGAAATTAGTTAAAATAAACACCTTGTGAGGATAAAAATCCCCTTTATACTTTGGCCATTTCTCACACTGTAGTGTGAGTTTTGCTCAGTTTCCCATTTTCAGCTATTTTTAAAGTAATTCCACTGAATTCAGTGTATTGTCTATTCATCTCTTAAAGAGACAGGCTTGCATCTAAATTGTAAGGGGCTGGTTTTAAATCCATTTTAAAATATATTGCACTGATTATACTTTCTATATGGAAGATAAGAATGAATGTTTTGAAAGAATAACTTCAGAAAGATCCAGGAGACAAACACACCTTTAAGATAAAGTTTACCTGAAAGAAGCACCTTAGCAATTGGTCCCAGAAGGTGGCTGGTAAGCAATCAGGCTTCAAGTTTGAGTTTTCAGTAGGGTACAAACAGGCTGGGTTAAAAAGATCAACAACTGCATTTTAAAAGTATAAAGAATACTTCACAGTGTCCTTTTAAATTTGCAGCTGCTTTTATAGAAAAGGTGAAGCTATGTTAAGCAGGGCTATAAGCACCATGACACACTCAACAAATGAAGGCAGTACCTTCAAAGTACCTTTGCTTCAAAGCAATTTTGTGTTGTTAAGAGAATTTCTTTGCAACAAGGCAAGAAGATTTGCGGTCCTGGCCCCATCAAACAGGTGAAAATAGAACTAAATAGGCTATTCTCAGGAAGCCATGCAAGGGTGCACTTAGTGAAACCTCATGGTTTTGATACCCTGAATAGGTTACAGTGATCAGCCACACTGTGTTATCTATATCAGGTTTCAAAAAACATAATTCACCACCAAAAATGTCTTAGAAGTTAAGAAATTGCAGGGGAGAAGCCAGCACAGGTCTTGCCTGGAGCAATGGGCAGCCCCTGTGGACGCTTTCTCCTTCCCACCTGCACCAGGGGCCTCCACTCTGATTTCAGCACTTGTGAAGCTTGCACATATAATGGAGATTACATTCCCAGGCCATCCTATGCATCTGTATAATACCAAAAATTCTTCAGTTACTTATCCTCAGTTTCTTTTCCTGAGACTTTGCCTATGATGTGGGCTGATTCAGCCACTGATTCCCCAGGCCTGATGTTTCCCTTTAGCAAACACTTCTCCAACAGTTTCTTAGTTTCCTCAACATAAATGTTTTCTGGGGAGGGAAGGCTTTATACGTCGTCTTATCTTATGCAGCGTATCAATTTTGTCAGCTTCAAAGCCTCTAAATATTAATCCATTTTCATTCCTCCACAAAGCCATGGTTTTGTACTGTACATAGAGCACCATGAGCAAAGCACACAACTCACGCCCCACCTGCCTGAAAGCTTCACCTCCAGTCAGCACTTCCTACCCACTTCTCTCTGAGGTCACTTGAGGCTGGTCACTGCTAACCATCCCCTTTCAGCTCCTTTGTGAGCTGCATTTCCATGGTCTAATAATAAAGTCATGTTGGAAGTTAACAGCACACATGCTCAAGGAAGCAGGACGAATTTCAATGCTGGGATGAGATTTTCTGTATTTCTGTTCAAAAGAGATTAACAGAAACTAAACAGACACAAACTTGTGTCACGCAGAATCACAATGGAACCAGGGGCTGGATCAAAGGTCTAAATACGTGACATCAGCACTTAAGCTGATGAAGTGATTAAAAGCAGTCACAGGCTGTCAGTAACCTGGTACACAAAAATTTCAAATTGGTAAAGTAATAATAATAATGATAAACTAAAGGCAGACTCTTTCCAGCTAGTGTTTCTCAATACTTTCCATTATAATGTCCATTACTCATGCCTACTACACTGAATGTGCTACAGTTTCCTTCAAGTAATTTAGTTTATTTTAAATTTCAAAGTTTCTGTTTCAATCAGTTGGATGTATTCAGTTCGGAGTTTTGATACGTCACTATGGATAATTGCATGAATTCTAGAGTCAAGGTCCCATAAACTATTGATCTATCTTTCAAAAACTTTATGTACTGCAGCAAAATAAATGCAGATACATCCTTCTCTTCATAATCTGAAAAAGCACATTTTAGCTTGTAAATCCCAGAAGCACAATGTTTGGTTGAAAAGGAGATGTTTATAGCTTGATCTAGGAGACACTGGTGCTATCTTGAAGAGCCTGTACTTAAAAGAAACAGGACTCAGTGGAGAATAGGGAGCAGCTACATTGGACAAGGGTCTCTTATCAAAAAAACTACAGTTTGATAAAACTACTGCCAAAACCTGCAGGCTGTAGCTATCTAACTTACTACATTTTTAAGTAAAATGTGACACAGCTCATTTGCCCCATTGTTATGTGACACTGAACTCTACAATTAGAACTATGCAGATCTTTTATAATGGAACTGGAAAACATCTGAAACTGGCAATTTGGGAGCTGAACATGAAAATTAGCAGTCACATTTTGAGAAAAAGCATTGTGGGACCTGTGAGTCACTCACTGATAACCAAACTGGAGCTTCTGCTTGTCCCCAAGGCAGAATGTTTCCTAAGTCTAACCAAAAAAAAAGAAAAAAAAAAGAAAAAAAAGGTGGTTTTAGTCAAATGGTATTGGGAGCAGGTAACCCTACCAAAAGTACAACAGAAAAATATAACTTCATGTAAAGCAGAGAAATGGAGCGAAATACATTTCTTCAATGGAACTGTAGCACTCAGATTTCTAAGGGCCATCTCCTACCCAAAACGGACACTATATTTTAAAATCTTTTACCTATATCTCAGGAATAAGTTGATTCAGGATTTCTTGTGTGCTGCTCATGCTTGTTTCCCCACCTCTGTCAGTATTTATAGATCCCTCTCCCATCACCCACACACTCAGATGGAATTCAAGGTGTCTGGCATCACCAGCATGCTATAATTTTTCTATTTACATGAGTAATCTCAAGTGTCAGAACAAATACTTCAACCGCTAGTGATTATGTGAAAAATACATAAGGGTATTATGGTTTTAGAGGATGCTGTTATTTCAGCAGTCACACAAATCATTAAGTAGTACAGGGCAGACTGAAAATGGCACTCACTGAGAGGGAAATCATTATGCTGTGTATGATTGTACCTGTTTTACAGATGGCTAAACTGACACAGGCAAGTTAAACTGCCTTCCTCAAAGTCATGCAGTAAGTCAGTGATGGAGTTCTCAGCATTAAACTTAATTTCTACCTTTATGACTTTTCCTGTTTAAACAACTCAAAGAGATCCTAGTGCCAGTGAAAACTGGATTCTCAATGTCTATTGCCTTCTCCCTATGAGAAGAGCTTTGAAGATCTTCTGAGATCTCCAGGATTTATTTTGAAGAGCAGGGCTGCAATCTCTTGCAAAATTTCTGTTCACCCTTTTCATTCTTCACTGGACAATACCAAGAGCTTCGAAAATGAACAAACTCAGGGCACACATTCAGCTAAGAACTTGCTGTAACTCCTGTGGGCTGGGCTGTGCACCAAAAGGCATCAGATCACCATACAAGTCCCTGTTTTTGGGAATCCTTTAGCTTGCAAACTTACCAACAGGACAAGCTGATGGCCATATCCAGAATAGTCAAGAGCCAGAGATTATGAATACTTATCCATATAGGGAAGGGAGGAAGGGAGGAAGGGAGGAAGGGAGGAAGGGAGGAATACAAACACTATTTAAGTTCAATGGCAAAGAAACACAAATCCACGGAGGTCCCTAAATTGATTACGGGAAACTAGGATGAATGTTTCTGATCATGGGCATAATGTAGTAACTCTGTTTTTACCTAGCTCAAGACCACCTTTGCCTGATTCTGAAGTCCAAGCACAGCCTCATACTGCCTCTGCTCTACCTAGAGTCATTTGCAAGACAGCCCAGCAGGAAAGTGGCAGACCTGGAATGAGGTTTTGCTCTACACCTATTTCCTGGCTCATCTACAAGCTAGAAGAAAACTACCTGAAGCAGACAGATTGCTCATTGAGGCACTGGAAAGGAGAGGAGAGCTCACAGGATACCACCCCTTGTACTTCAAGGAGTAAAGGAAACAGGACTGTATATGCAGGAAGGGTGATGAAAAGAGTCAGACAATGAAACATTAAGGCACATCCTTGTGCCTCAGTTCTTTGGCTCCCAACTGAATGGAGCTCTTTTCTCTCAGGGATTATGGTTTTCTCTAGGAATAAGCCACTAAAATCCTATCAACAAACTACAACAATCAACCATTAAAGAATAAGCACACTAGTCATTAGCATCGCCTAAGAGATTTTCAGAACCACCTGCACTTTGAGCAAGCATGGGAAATTCTCAGAACTGACACACAGAAAGAGACTGAGACTGAAACCCAACTGTGCTGCCACAGGACCATGGATGGCATCACGTGCTGCTCTTTGTATCTCAAAGTCTCTTACCAAGATGACAGCTCTTCTATTCTCATCCCCGAGGAGCTATAGTTACTGTATCTTAAAAAATGCCAACGATCCGTGATGGAATATGGGCCTCCTGGAACTTCAGTGCATAATGCAATTTGGAGTGAGAAATACTTGGGAGGAGGGGAAGGTTTATTACTTTTAAATAGCATCATCTAAAACTATTCTACAGACAGGATCACAAAAATGAATTAGTGAACACAGTGAACAAGGGAAGCAGTGAAAATCCTCATAAAAATACTGATTTCAGAAACAGATTTTTTTCCATGAAATGGTTTTTTGAAGTGCTTTAAAAAAGACATCTTCATTCAAATTCTTTTCTTTCTCTACAAACAAAACAGAACTGTGAATTGACATTTTGATTTAAAATGTCTTTTTAAGATCAAACTCCTTTTCTAATAAATATTGCATAGAGTTTCCCAGCATCCATTTTGTCAGCTGGAAAATTTATACAGTTATGATTCTATTAGGTTTCTTGCAGTGGACTGGGCATTTAATCAATGAGAGCAAAGAGCATCTAAATAGGGTTAGGCTGCAAATTCCTTTCTGTGAGAAGTTAAATCCCCATTAGCTTTGAGCCATAAGCCCCCGTGGGTTTAATATGCAGCTTAAAAGATAACTCTGTGAGGGGTCATGGCTCTTTACTGAGGCACAGAAAGCCTATTTCACAGATCGCCCTGCAATAATAATGTAAATATAATCCCGTTTCAGTGGACATTGTATCCTTCCAGAAAACAAGCAATGTTTTCTGTCCCAGAAAAAAAAACCACATTAATCTTCAATTTAAGGGTAAAGTAATTCCCTGCTTCATTCAAGCCCTATTATAGAGAACTACTGAGTCTGTCCTGACCCTACGCTGATGCTGGGGCCAGCAGAGTCCCTCCCACCTCTCTGTAGGGCAAGACAGGCACAGGTTGCTCCCAGTAGCTGCATTCAGCAGGTGAAGTTGACTTGGCACATCAAAGCACTTGCTAAATGCCAGTTTTGCTAAATGCCAGTTTTGCTAAATGCCAGTTTTGACTGTTTCAGGTTAGGTCAAAGCCAGGTTAAAATAGTACAACCTATTGTTTTTCAAAGTCTGCAAACTGCCTGCCAAGTACTTTTTGGTCAACTAGTACAAGAGGCTGATAAGAGAGGCTGGAAAAGAAACTGGCAATTTCAAGCTGAGCTTCAAAGGACTGCAATAAAATGCAACCCCGGTTCAAACCATCACAGAGAAAACCATTTGTTTAATCAGTGAGAAGAATGCTAATTTGTTTGTATCTTGAATTTATTTGCCACTTGTACTACTGGAGCACTTACCAGGATTAGTGAGGAAGCAGGGCACGACAGCCTCAGATGCTGTGCAAACAGAACAAAAAGCTGGTCCCCTCCCAAAGATCTTACAAATCAAGTACAAGTTAAAGGAAAATAGGGACATGACAAGGAAATAAGCAAGCAGAAGAGCCCACAGTAAAAATCATGCATGTATCTCCCCGTGTTGTTACAGCTGTATTGCATTCCCCGGAACAGAGACAGCAGCAGAAAGTGATGTTCGTAAATACACTGAAAAAACGTGGGGAAGAAAAGGAGACATGAGTGGGGTGATACAGTTGCTAGGATGCTTTTACAATTAATAGTGGCAAGAATTTTCTGTGTTGTTACCACCGCTGCTTCCGAAGCAGGGATGCCATCAAGACATAAACTTTCAGCACCACCTCAGGCATAAAAGGTTTTCACACTGCAGCTGTAGCTTGAATTCTACAGTCAGATATACATATAGATATAAAAGCATTTGTCTGAAGCAAGGACAGCTCAAGTGACTGGGAGCAGTTAGCCAGATGAGGATGCCCAGCAGAGCCTGTATGGGCAGGCAGACTGGCCTTGAGGCACATAAAATGAAAAGTCCTCAGTACATGTGCAGATTAACAGCAGCTCTGCTAAACCTCACAGTCTCTGTCTCAGCCTCACATGCTCAGGCCAATTCACACAAAAGGGAAAAAAAAAATACCCCGCTTGTATGTCTGTCCTGTAAGACCTGGGAATAATCCTGTTGCAAAAGTAAACAAGCTTGCAAGGCTTGCAGACTGAAAGCAAAGGATAGTACATGTGTATGCTTCACTAGTGTAACTGCTTTTCTTTATGCTCCAGTGTGGGAGTACCTTTGAAATGAGGAGCTGAAAGCACAGCTTTCTCAGCCAGATCATCTATGCTTTTACAGAGTCTTGGGGATACACAACAGGGATAACTATCTGTTTGAGGCTTGTTTGCTTTATTTAGCTCAAGGGCAGGTCTCTCTTGCTACTTGCAGAGAGCACAATCACATTATATCAGTGCTGCTGCTCTTTTTTTACCTTTTTCTTTTTTTTAACAGCAGCAGCACTGATGGGCACAGAGGGGGAAAGAATGTATCAAGAACAATTTCTGCCTCAGCTTCTGATCTCGAGGTCACTTAGAATTTCTGCCAAAGTCACTGGGTTCATCATCAGTGGGAATTAGCTCAGGTCAAATGGTCAAAGCTGAAGATATGAATAAGAGGCAAAGAATGGGAAGTGGGAGGAAAACTAACCCTGGCAGGTAGTTGCACGAGCAGCTGTTGAACTCCAATTCAACAAGAGATATTCCAAATGGAACCACTGGAAAAGAGCTTTGACTTCAGCTTCAGTGCTGGCACCATATCTCAGTGCAGACTGCAAACACAAGCCTGTGTCCCTACAGTCAGGGTGACTCTTCTCTCATCTTGCACACCAAAGGCCATCAGAATATTATCAACATATATTTCTAAAGAGATCACTCACATAAATAAACTGACCTTTGGGCTTCTTGCTATTGTAGGTGTGTGGTCCAGTTTTTAAAGGACAAGTTTGAAACTCTAGATTTCAGCAAATATCAGAAACTGATAATTCAATATTTATACCATACTTATCTACAATTCTTTAAAGACCAATTCTACAACTGCCCCTCTTTTAGAGGCTGTAAGAGGCTGAAGGTGATAGATTGAAAGCCGAAAGCAAAACTTTCAAGGAACGTAAGACCAATCTGCCTGACTGGTTACTGAATTTAAGAAAAAAAGATGAGGATCGGGGAGAAGATTTTAAGCTAGCTGGTGGCAGAGGTATGTCTGTGACATTTACATCTCTTCCAGAACAGGGAGTGTTAGAAACTTATTCTGGGGGGGGTAAATAGTGGCCCACCAGTTATCCCAAGTTAGGAGCTGAGAATACTGGAAGGCTGTGTACACTCTTCGTTTAACCAAGGGTTATTCTGTAGCTCTTTCATTAAATGCATGATAGATTAGAGAATGTACAAGCCTATCAAGTGCGAAGAGGGCAGACCAGTCCTGAAGTTTTGAAGTGCCAGTAAATAGAGTATTTCTAGGTCACTTCAGCTTCCTCCAGACTGTTTTTCACTCTATTTATATTGCACTGCCTTGTCTTAGCCCACTTCAGAGACAGGACTAGGCGACTCGTAGGATTCTTTCAGACTGACAGCACAATCCCCAGATCTCAGTTTAGCTTACAAACACTAGATCTGGCTCAACACTCTGAGGTTTATAGGATTTGCGCTTAGCATGCAGTGACATTAATGATCAATGACCAGAAAGCCCTCTTCAACAAAACTGTTAACGAGATAATTCAGTAGCAGATAATTCAGATATAAACAGAGCAGCTATATAGACACAAGCCAATACAGTCATACATAGACATTTGTACATGTATGCAGATGTACGTGCATCTTTTCAACATGTGCCATGTCCTAGGGGACTGTTAGACAACTAGAGATTTCTGGCTCCCCATTCCTCCAGCAGCTGTTACCTGCTCACAGTGGTCCTACCCCCTCAACCCCTGGGACCAATTCTAGATTTGTTCCTCTGTCAGGAACTGAGCAGCAGCAGCAGTCTCCCCTTCAGCCAGTATGTGTCCCAGCCCCTTTGCTGCCTCCCTCCCATGGGCACACACTGCACACCCTTCCCACCCACCTCACTGAGTGCCAATCTCTTCCCTCCCTGCCCAAAAACACCTCACCTTCCCTTTTACCATTTCCCTCCCACAGCAGCAGCCTTTAAACTCTTCTGCTAAGGAGGGGAAGGAGGGGACAGAGGAGCCACAGAGATAACCAGTGCTGCTGAGCCAGGCTGCTCTTGCCTGCTCCCCCTTTACTCCTGCACAAGGCTGCATACAGGGAGCAGCAGCTGATGCTGGACCCCAGCACCCTGGCAGGGCCCTGTGCTAGGGCAGGTGCTGCAAGAAGCTCCCAGGCTGTGCTGTGCAGCTGGCAGAGCTGTCCCCAAAGCACAGCAGAAAGGGCAGAAGCATCCCAGACCTACGTGTTGTACTATGGTGAATGATGCCAACATGTTCATGTCAGGAATTCTATCCGCCACAGAAATATTGTCTCCCTGACAAAATACCTTTATAACATTCATAGCACTCTCTAACCAGTATTTTCAGGTCACGTCACAGCAGCTCATCACCCTCCACAGTCAGATCAAGTTGTGGCAGTAGGTCTGCAGCGCTCCCTACAAAGGGAAGCCTTGGATAAAACAGGAATGAGGTGTCCGTGCCGGACCATGGCACGGCCCACCACCTCCTGGCAGGCATGGCGAGTTAGAAATAAGTTAAAGACAAAATATATTTAATAATATACAGTCAAATTAAGTTTTGAGAAAAGGATCATGATTTTAATGGAAAAGAAAACTTGATCAAATCAAGGACACTGTATCCTAAAAAGAAAAACAAAAAAAACCCCAACAAAACCAAACAACAAAAAAGATCCAAACATAAAACAAACAGAATGGTTATTGGGGCTCTTACTGAGATGTTACCTAACAGGATGAGCAAACTCATTACAGCCTATCTCCTTGAAATTCTCCACTTTCTTATAGTCTACAGTGCATTAGCTGCAATGGTGAATTCCAGCTATATTCAATACAGGCAGTAATTAAATGGTTATAAAAACGTGGAGCTGGAATGCTGACAAGCTCTATGAGCACCATTATCGGCAGTGACGGCCAGGGAGTCAGTCTGCCGCACTTCTCCAATGGTTTAAATAATGTTTGTCAGGATCCTACAGTCAACACTTTCTCCCCCCTTCTGTTTACATCATGCCGCAGTAATTGTGCAGATGCCTGCTGTGCTCAGGAGATGGAAAGCTCAAGAAATTCTTCAGGAGAAGTAAAACACCAAAGGCAATTAAGTCACGTTCCCCTGTCCAGCAAGACTAACCCAATAGGACACCAACAGCTCCTCTCCCAGACATGCATTCCCCCCTCCTACGACACCCCAGATCTTGCTATTTCTCACTTGTGAACAGAAATAATTATTTTTTTAAATGCACATTTAGGACTGTGCAGCTGACATGTACCCATAAGGCTCAAGAAGGAGCCTCACATATTTACCTCAAAATTTGTGACCAGAGTTTTCATAGTAGATGAGAATCTCTTGAACAACATTGCTGAGGAAAAGATGGGCTATGCTATTGCCTTGGTCCCACACTTCTTACTAAAAACCAGTTCCCAAATCTCCTAAAGTGTTCTTGTAGCACCAGGGCCTCTTCATCCCCCAGGGGAGAGGTGAGGAAAACAGGTCCGAGCACACAGGGAGCAGGTGGCCCCTTCTGCTGTGTCCACTGCCCCTCACCCCTGTGCTGGAGCAGACCTCTGCTGTAACTGCAGCTGTCTGAAGCCAAGCCTCTGACTCACACTGTGATGAAAAGCAGGCTCCTTTGCAAGGGCTATCACTTTTAGAAGAACCATTGTTTTTCTTTAAACTCAATAGTTGCTCCTCCAGTGGGAGGAAAGGAAGTGTGTGCACAGGCAGCCCTGCTGCTGGCCAGGCTGTCCTGCACGGAGCAAAGCCCCAGCTGCTCACACAACCCTGCCTGTTCCTGTCATCTGTCAGATACAGAAGTATCAGTGCCAAAGCAAAGGCACGTACACTGATTTTTTCCCTACATATTATCTTACACAACATACTGTTTACTACTCTACAGTCCTTCTGCAGCCTCAAACAGGCATTCAATTTAAATGACCTTTTCTGACCATCCTCTGCTTTCAATGTCCTCACTACGTTCCTTTTTAGGGACACCCCTTTGTGCTTGTGCTCTGTTTCTGACACAAAGCCTACAATGCTTTCCCAACTGGTAATGACTAAGGAGAAGAAAAGAGATAGCTCTATTTTACCATCTGATTTGTTTCATACAATCAATCAATTAGGTAGGTCAGGGCTGAGTAATTCCACAAAACTAAGTCTATGTAATAGCCCATCATCTTTCACTATTATTCACACCTTTCATTCCTATTTTATTCTCATCAGCAGTTACACACACTTGTCACAACTTATCGTTAAATGCTGATCTCTTCAATCAAAGCACTGTCTCCTCTGCCTTCCTTCTGCATTGCCCAGGACTGCAGTGATACGATCCTGATGTTTGCTAGAATGAAAAAAGTCTGTCTTGCTTTTGGGTGGCTATTACTACAGACATTCAAGCAGTCCCGCCAAAAGCTGGAGAGGCAGGAGGAAGGAAAACACACCTCAAACCTTAGACAATATATTGTACCTCCTTGGAAACAGTGATCAAACACAGCAGAGTAGAAAGACTTTATCAGTAGCCTGCTAAAGGAAATAACCAGAGGCGAACCCTCCTTAGACACCAGAAGATCTACAGAAGGAAAGTGGTATGAAATATTTTCTTCTCTTGCAGATTCTTTGGTAAAGAAATACAAAAGCTCAGCAAAACGTTTCCTGCATTAGGACATTACAAATCTCACTCTTGACACCAGACTCTGATGTTTACAAGACATCAGTTCCCACCACAGTCTTATAATATTTCTAGTTGATTAATTAGATTAAGAAATAAATCAACCATGAAACAGGATTCACTGAAAACCAGGCTCTATTAATTCTGGGGCTGTCAGACTTCATGTTTTTTGCAAATAACCAGGAAGTCCAATTACATGCACAGCAAAACACCCAGAACATTAGATTCCTCAAAGAATTTGTGGAGAGAGCCCAAGCCCAAAATAACAGTCTGTCTGAGCAGGAACCTGTTCCCTTGCAATGGGAAGAGCTTGAATGGCACAAGACACGCAGTTGCCTTCAGCTTGTGTCAAGTCCTTGCCAAAAGTACCCATAAACAAAGAGTCATCCTCACTTAGCAATGCTCCAGACTGGGCCAGATGGAGCCCTTGACGGAAGCTGAGTGGAGAACTGAGGCCTGAAGAGCCATAAACCCTCTTCTTTCTACACATGCTCTTCAGCTCAGAGGCATGGCACTAGCTGGGCACCACCAGCATCCAGTGCAGCAGCCTGGCCCAATTGAGGATTCGAGTCACCAACGCCATCAATCCCCTTGCTTAACCAAGCATGGTGACATCGGTCTTTCAAGATGAAAAAGACCAGGAAATCTTCTTGTAGAACAGAAACCAGGCCTGGCTGAGCTCCCAAGACTTCAGGAGATGATTTAATTGTCTCTGCTGCTTTGGCACAGCTAGCTTTTGGTAGATACATGCTGCTACTATTCCCTTGGTGGTCAAGTTAGCAAAATCAAATGACTAAAAAAGAGAAGTCTGGAGGGAGAAGGAGGCCTTTAATGTGATCTAATGCAACTTAAAATCTAAAATGAAAACAGCCAACAGTGTGGCATAACGGGAGGCATCCACTGAGTTAAAATTACTATATTAGAAACTGGCAATCTCTATAGTTCACAGAGATAAATAGTCCTCTCGAGAGAGCAATTCATGCAGCAGTTATTGTAAAGTGGGAAGAAATCAGCTTTTGGAGCTGCCAGGTTTTCTCCTTTTCTTTGTTAACAAGTGTGAAGAGTCTGTATATCATTTTAGCTAGCTGTCAAGCACTTCGCTAAATTTCAGAGGGATGAACTTCACCCAGAAGACCAAGAGACTGCACTTGATCAACCCGTATTTGATTTTGCATCAAATCCAGTATTTTAAATCCAAGGTCATATCATCCAATTATAATTTGCGAATGCTGAAGTGGTACTGCAAAGACCTGGGAGACAGGAAAATAAGAGTAAATTAAATGCTCTGGAGTTTCCATAAGGTTTTTTTGATTACATTACCATACCCAAAGCACATGCATATACATTATTCTTTTACCTGCACACCATAATCAGAGATGGCAAGGCAGTTCATTAAGTTTTGCAAGTCCCAACTAATGGATCTTGAAAAAAAAAGGAATCTCAAACCCATCCATCCCTCCTTTTCCCATTCCTTCCTGAAACCTATTCCAAATCAAAGGTATGGATTTTCCTGTTTCCAACATGAAGCTTAGCTTGATAGAGATAGAACAGAGACATTCAGGAATTCTTCTGGGCAGGTTTATTTGGATGGCATCTTGACCAGACAGTGAGAAATGGATAAAAAAAGACTTTTCTCAGCAGGTGTGAAATTGAGTAATCTTTTAAAGTAACTATCTGTGTGAGGCAAAACTAAATAGAAATACAAATTTAAAAGATCATGACAATCAAAGAATAAACTAAGTATTGTCCTTTTTCATATAGAGTTACACAGCTACACATCCCTGTCACCAAGCAATATATTACACAACTCAATATTCATCTTGACAGTTCAGGAACCAGCTGTCACACACAGCCCCTGCAGCAATGCCTTCTTCTCCCTGGAAATCTCTCATGGAAGCCTGAGGGTTTTCAAATGTCCTGCTTTTTGTCTTCATATATCCAAGATCATAAGTGAGGCACTAGAAGTGTACTATTTACACCCAATAATATATGAGCTGATCAGGCAAAACTCAGCTGCTAGGCATTCTCCACAGTCCCTGGGGCCATGTCAGATTTTCAGCCTCTGACTGGCTTCTCTCCACTGCTCTGCTCAGTGATGGTTCCCAATGACATTAACAAGAATTAAAACTAAAGGCCAAGCTGTCAAAACACGATGCAATTGCACACAGTCCTGAAAATTTGACTTACTTTCTCTTACTATTACCACCAATATTTATTGTGAAGATTTTTACTGTTGAAACCAATGAACTCACACACTTGCACTGAACAGTGAGGACTGTCTGCAGGGAAGAATTAAACTCCGAATCTAATATTACCAAAAAACAAGAAAAGGAGAAAAAGGTTGCAGGAATTAGATAATGTATTGCCTATGTTTTAATTAATATTTTCCTCTGTTTGAAAGAACAAAGATATTTTATTTATATAACTAAAATCCGAACTGCAGTCTAAACCCTCTTTCATCACTGAATCAGCTACTACCTTACTCCATTTTTGTGGCAAAATTACAATAATTAGTCTTAACTCGACAGGAGAAACTGAACCAGTTTATTCCATATTCAAAAATATTTCAGCAACCATAAATTAATTTTCTCTAATGCAAGCACTAATCTGAAACACAATTATTTAGGAATTTAGACTGAATTGGTATTCAAGCATAATGACTAGTACCCTCAAAGCATGGTCAACTCACTCACCCTCTGAATAACTAAAAAGTGTCCACATGGGAACCTTGTTCTGAAAAATCACTTTAAACAACTGGCCCCTATGCCCAAGGTCTTCATCACGTAAATTCTCCAGGCTCACATTACTGCATGTTTTCCAGTCTCACAAGCACAGTTTCAAGGTACAAGTTAGAAGTTAAAGCTGTATGTGGAGGTCTTTCAGGACTTGTTTTCTGCACGTAAGACACATTAATACATATTGTTGACCAATAGTTATTTTGGGGATCTTCATTTCCAAATGCTAAAAAAGTGTATGTAGAAGGGGAGAGTGCAGGACTTGACTTTTCAAATGTCAGAGTTACATGGATGTATAACAACTAAGAAATTCAAAGCTATAGAAAAAAAATACACAGGAAATCAACCTCAAATCACGCAAGGTAGAAACAAAACCAAAAGAAAATCCAAAGTTTTCCAAGTCCATATCCAAACACATATAGGGGCCTAAGCTGAAGAAACATATTTTAGCTTGCATAGAAAATATTTTTTTATTTCCTGGCAATAAAAACAGGACTCTGATCTCTCTGCCACAATCTCAGTCAAGGATGGGTGGTAAAAACAATGGTCAGAAATACAGAGCTCCAAGGAATTTATTTGGTAGCTGTAGGGGAGACACTGAGGGGCCAAAAGTGATTTCAACAATGAAGTAAATCCCCTCCGTGCCCAGACAGCCCTTCTATTGAGACAGTCTCTTGGTTACAATAGAAACAAGATCACAGTTAATCTCCAACAGAGAGCTACATGCCTTGGCTGAACCACAACATGTACCCCTTCCTGGTGCTCCCTCCAAAAGCCCTGCTGACAACAGCAGAGCTGACCAAGCATTAGTTAGGAGGACCCAATATGGCTGCTGAGGTTTACTCAAAACTAATTAATCCTCTCTGGGCTTTTTAGCCTTTTTGCTCATGGATGCAAATCAGATAGAATCATCAAGGTTGGAAAAGACTTTCAAGACCACCAAGTACAAGTTTTGACCAAACACAATCCTGTTAGCTGAACCCTGGCACTAAGTGCCATGTCCAGTCATTTCTTGAACATGTCCAGGGATGGTGACTCCATCACCTCCCTGGGCAACCCATTCTAGTGCTTAACACATGTTTCAGTGAAGAAATTCTTTCTGATTTCCAGCCTGAACCTCCCTGGCACAGCCTGAGGCCATTTTCTCTTGTCCTATTGCTTGTTCCCTGGGAGAAGGTATGAATCCCCACCTAGCTACAGTCTCCTTTCTGGTAGTTGTAGAGTGATAAGGTTTTCCCTGAGTCTCCTTTTCTCCAGGCTAAACACTCCCAGCTCCCTCAGCTACTCCTCATATGACTTACTCTCTAGAACGTTCACCACCCTGCTCTGGGCCTGGCTATTTGGCTGGTTTTTAACCCAGCAAAGCATGCACCTGTCCAAGCCACAGGCTGCCAGCCTCTCCAGGAAAATGCTGTGGGAAACAGTATTGAAGGTTTTACTAAAGTCCAGGTAGACAACATCCACATCCTTTCCCTCATCCAGCAGGCGAGTCACCTGGCCATAGAACATCATGATCTTCCTTTCCCAAACCTGTGCTGGGTGCGCCTGACCCTCTGGTTGTCCCATACGTGACATGTGATCACACTCAAGATGATCTGTTCCTTCCCTGGCTGACAAACCTGTAGTTCCCTGGATCCTCCTTCCAACCCTTCTTGTAGATGGGCATCACAGGCCAACCTTCAGTCATCCAAGGCCTTCCCAGTTAACCAGGACTAAAGATAAATGATAGAGAGTTGCTTGGTGAGCTCTTCTGCCAGCTCCCTCAGTACCCTCAGGTGAATCTGATCCAGCCCTAGATTTGTGAGTATCTAAGTGGCACAGAAAGTCACTAACAGCTTCCTCCATGGATTGCATGGAGTCTATTCAGCTCCCCATCCCTGTCTACCAGCTCAGGGAGCCGGTTTCCCTGAGCATAACTGAGGCAAAGAAGGCATTAAGTACCTCAGTCTTTTTCTCATCCTTGGTGACACTGTTCTCCCCCTACATGCTCAGTAAAGAATGGGGATTTTCTTTGGCCCCCCTTTTGTTGTCAATGTATTTACAAAAACACTCTTTATCTTCTACTGCAGTGGCCAGACTGAGTTCTACATGAGCTTTTGCCTTTCTGATTTTCTCTCTACACGACCTAATGACATCCTTGTCCTCTTCCTGAACTGACTGACCCTTCTTCCAAAAATTATAAACTCTCTTTTTTTTCCCTGAGTTCTAGAGAAAGCTCCCTGTTCAGCCAGGCTGGTCTTCTTCCCTGCCAGCTCATCCTTCAGCACATAGGGACTGCCAGCTTCCATACCTTTAAGATTTCCTTCTTGAAGGATGTCCAGCCTGGCTGGACTCCTTTGTTATTTAGCACTGTTTCCCAAGAGACTCTCTGAACCAGTGTCCTGAACAGTCCAAAGTCCACCCTCTGCAAGTCCAAGGCAGAGGTTTTGTTGACCCTCTTCCTTACTTCACCAAGAATCAAAACCTCTGTCATTTAGTAAGGAGGTTGTAGTGAGACGGGGGTCAGTTGGAAATGGCCTTAAATTGTGTGTGGAGAGGTTCAGATTAGATATTAGAAATTTTTTTTTTTCACTGAGAGAAAGGTCTGGCATTCGAATGTTGCCCAGGGACATGGTGGAGTCACCATCTCTGGAACTGTTCAAGAGGCATCTGGATGTGGCACTTGGGGTGCCAGTTTTAGGGGTGATTATGGTGGTGCTGGGTTGATGGCTGGAATAGACAAATACTGAAAATCTCTGCCAGTCTTGATGATTCTGTAATTCTGAAAGGCAATAGCATGAAACTGGCGTACACAGAGGAAAAAAACCACTAATCCCAGAGAAGGTCAAAAAATACCCATATATATTTCTAATACGAAGAACTTTGTCACAGCCAGAGCTGAAAGGAGAACTCGGCTTAGCTGCCACCAACAAACAAGCCTGCAGGGAAATGCTGCTGTTGCATGCAGGAATTCTTGGGCATACATTTGTAAGCTACTTATTTACAATATTAAAGACTTTGAATATTCTCTTGATACAGGCTTTGCTAGCGTGTACCATGGGCAGGCTGCTGCCAGGCACGGGTTTGCTTACCAAAATCAGAGACATAAAAAACAGTCTGGACATACACAATCTATTTACAGAAACGCTTCCAATCTCAAGAAAAGGCCGAATAAAGGCAGCAAATACAATTTCCTCTAGGAAGACAAAGTAGTCTTTTTCACTTTTAAATATTTACACAGTTATTCTGTGGTTACCAGCAAATTACCAAAAGAAAAACTTTGCCTTCTACCAATTTCTGCCCTTTTCATGTTTCAGGCATATTTCTTTGAAAACATCTTCTCTGACTGGCAGTAAGATGATCAGTTTTTGATAATGTAATGATAAATGAATCCAAAGAATCTACCTTTACCTTCCTTACCTTGGACTCATTTGGAAAGCCTTCAGAAGAATTTAATTAATCACTGAACAAAAGCTAAAAAGCTGTAGAGGTTAGAAGGGATCTCTGGAGGTTGCCCAGTCCAGCCCTTGCTCAGAGCAGGACCAACCTCTAGACAAGAGCCAGCTGCTCAGGGCCTTGCCCAGGCAAGTTCTGAATTCCTTTGGGGACGGTGATTACACAGACTTTCCGGGCAACTTGTCCCAGTGTTTGACCTCACATTCTGAAGAATTTCTGCCCTATACTGAATGGGAATTTCCCTTGTTTCAACCTGCAAAATTAAAAAATATCAACTATGGCTATTTGAAGCCTTAAGAACTGCAAGTGTTGGCAAATCCCAACTCCTCAGCACTAAGACAAGAAAGTGGAAGAAAAAATGTCTGCATCAACTAAGTTTAGTAGACGCACACACACGGTCATTCCCTCTTTTCCCAAACTTGATCCACGTATTTTGGCTGAGGGTCCAAGGAGCTTTTGACCATGGCTCCAACCTGGAGCTTAGGTCAGTGCCATGAGGAGCATCTGTTTTGTTTGTGTTTGTATTTGTATCCAATTCTACCACTAATCAACTCTTTAGGAAACTCTCCAGTTTCACATGGTTTGGATTTCGAAGATTAAAGGCTCAAAATATGTTGCCTGGATACAACTGGTTAGATAAGATTTCTGAAGAGAAGATTATGCAAAGAATTACCAGATGCAGTGAAATGGCTCAGGAAATATTTCTGAATTGCTTGCACCACTGAATTTGTCCCTGATGTTTCTCTTTCCATCTGCAGAACTACTTCTTTCTTCAAAAAGTCAGACTTAAAAAGAAAGCAAATAAACTCTGGTCAAGAGCACAATAGACGGAACAAATGTTTGAGTTGGTCTGAATATGTTCAAAAGTTTTGTTGAATTATGCAGGCTGCAAGCCTGTATGTCAGAAGGTACAGCTTGGTGGTAATTTCTGATATAATATTGACCCAAGTAAAACATGACAGTATATTTAAATTTCAAGACAGTGCCAATTGACAATACTATTTCTTAAAAAAAAAAGGAAAATTTTGTCTTCATTGAAATAAGCACAAAAATAAACAAGAAAGCAACATTAAAAGACAATATTAGAAGCTATATCCCAAGGAAGGAAGAATGTCAGATATATAAACTGTATATGCAAATTTGTATAAATCAGATGTAGACAGTTGGTCCCTTTCCTTATTTTCATGAGGAGGTTCTGGCACAAGTTATGTATCACATGTTTAGGTCACATGTGATAGGATCTTATCTTTTTCTTTCAGTTGTCTCTGTTAGAGATCAGTCAGACCAGAGAGTCATTTTTACAATAAACTAAATAGATCAGTCAGCTCTGTCATCCTATTTGCCTGTTGAAGCAAAAATGACAACTACATTCACCTACAAAACAAAAAGTTAAAAGCCAAAAGCTGCCTACCCAGTTCTTACTCAGTTCAGTGGTGGCCACAGTCTCCTTTCCATAACAGCACAGGGATGTCTCCTCTTCCACAGGAAAGTCATTTGCTGGTTTATGCACACTCTGCCATTTGTTTCATCAGGAGACTTCAACAATACCGGCACAACCATACCAAGCTCGTTTTGGTCTGCAAAGGTATCCCTGTCTAAGTCTAGATTCTTCTTCTGCTTAAGATGTGTCTGTAAAAAAATGTGATTTTAAATGCTGGTAAGTCAACGAGTTCACCCCTAAGGTGAAACTGAAGTACGGAGAATGTGCAGAATAAACTGGGACACTGAAGACCGTTCTTGAAACTTTTACAACCAAGAAATTAAAGTGACATGAAAGTCTTCCAGAAAACTTCTTAGGTTTTTGATATAAGGCAAATATGAACAGCAAAACACATTCTTTAGGATGAAAAACATGCAAAATGTTGGCTTTTGGTGGTCTAATTCTTTAGATCTCCTGAATTGTTCTTCATGATACCAACTTAATTACAGTTATCTTGATTAATCTTTACCTCAAGACATATTAACAAAGGAGATTACAAGAAGGACAACTGAATATTTTGGGGTCAAGACTGTTAGGAAACAGGAACCACGGATTTTGGACTTATTGTTCTAATCCTCATGAATAATAAACCTTGGAATATCAGATTATTGAAGTACTCAAGGTACAAAAAAGTTATGGTAGGTCTAGAACAACCATTAGGTGGTAGTTTGACAAAAGTACTAAATTGAATAACGATAAAACTGCCAGTGAATCTTTCCAGATAAGGGTCTTCTGTGAACCTACACTTCATTAGCATGAATGGAAAAGCAGGAAAGTGGGAGAAATAAGCATGCCCAAGTGATACAGGCAAAACATGACCTCCACGTGACATTTCTTTGTTTCTCAGTCACATTAACAACTGCATTTTGTCATCCACTGAGACCTACGAATTTGCAGGCCACAGCTGAGATTTTGAAAACCTATGCCCACCACAGACACTCTGACTTTGTCATTACTGTTCATCATGCCCTTCTGGCCTCACACGGCTCACAAAACAATGCCTGTAATGCAGCCTGCAGGAATTGGACCAGATAGATTGATGCTCTCTTAATATCAACAGCTCATGAAAAACTCTGATAAAGACCCCAAAATCCAACACAGTTTTATCTGCAGCCAAAGCATGAGTAGAATCGTCTGGTACTTGAGACAGGAAGACTGTGCATAAAAAATGAATAAAACATTAAATACACAGCAGGTAATCAAATGACTAAAGCAGTTGTGAAGGGCTTTTTTTTTTTATTATTATTATTATTATTATTATTTTTGGCAGGTGGTATCAAAGTAGTCTATCTGCTCCTAAACTTTTGTCTCTCAGTTGGAAATACAACGTGCAGTTCTTGTGCCGCAAGGCTGAATTAAACTACATTTTAAATTCTATGCTCTAAATTCTATTCAGGTGAAAACTGAAACAAAACTATACAGGCAAAAGGAAAGAATACTTAGTTCTTATTAATTTTCATATTTCCAGTTCTATCTTCAAAAAGGAAATGCTAAAAAGCCTATGATCTGTCAACCCACTCCAATTCTAAGTGGTTCACCTGATCTCTGGTTTTTTAATATAAAGCCACTGATGAATGCAGCAGACAGAGCATGGCCACTTACCTTTCGGGAGGGCAGAACATAATGTTACCAAGGAACCTACCTTTCCATGTACAAAAGGCTGGGGCAGAAAACGCAGCAAGCCTGTAATTTTAATTTTTTTTTCTGAAACACTTGAAAGACTTTAAGTGCTAGAGGGTATGCTTTCAAAATGCTTATGTAACCTGTTACAGTTTGAAAACAGGGCTTTTCTCTGCTCCAAATAATCCAGCAAGCAGTCTAGGAGCCGGCAGCTGGTACAGGCAGCAGACAGGCTGCAAACAGGACTGGAAGAGGAACTCAACATCTGGCTGCCTCCTGTATTCAAAAGACAGGAAAAAAGCAGCATGTCTGCAACTGGCAGGAAAAAAAAGGCATGAGATTCAAACCCACAGTGCAGTCTTCTCCAAAAAACCCAAGAAACAAAAAAACCCCACTGTGTGACACAGTCCACAACTGCCTCACTGCCTCTAACCTAGCACAGCATATTTGACCATAACTTTAAGCGCTCCTTAGTCTAGACTTGAGTTCTGGTACTGTCCCACATCCCTACTGTATTCAGCACGATGAAATTTTTGCATTAGCTTTCACATCCTTAATAAATACCTGCATCTCCCTACTAACATAACCAGCACTTCAGCAAGCCCTCATTATGGCTCAGCACACACAGAGAAGGCATTCCTAAAACTGGTTTCAATGATCATTTCTCTCTAGAAGTGCAAAAGAGGAGAAATCCTTCAGGGAGACGAAAGAAAACCTAAAACCCCGAAACAAATCAGAAAAGTAACATAAACGAGCATGTCCTGTAACATAAGTATTTATCTACTGAGAACTACAAGGAGAGCAAACAAGCTATTAATTTGCAAAGGTCACTGAACAACCATCAGATAACAGGATTCAGTCATTACTGACAATGAACTGAATTTCAAACACCAGTGGAAGGCCTCATTTTTGTATTCTCAATTTCATGAACAAACCAGCAAATGCTGTCAAGACTGCTAGTGCACCAGGAACTGAACAAGGGTACACCTCAATTTAGGGAACATGAAGTCTGCATTACGCTAAAGGGAAAAATCTAAAGACTGTACCATATCAGTACAGGGTGAATGTTTTTGGGGTGGAAGTTTTCATCTTCTTGGACAGTCAAATCAGAACTGTTTGCCAGCATAGACACTCAAGCACCTTTTAGTCCAAGTCCTCTGCTCAACCAGGCTTTGCATGCATCCTCACAAGTCTTCTGGGAATGAGGCTGGGGCAATGCACCATCCTGAGAACACCCAAATATCTTTATTTTGACAGACCCTCCCAAAACAGACATGATCACCAGCACAGTAGAACTCTCATGAAGAAAAAACTAATTGCCAGTTGTGAGTAAAAGCAAGATTAGATGGATTATTATAGACAGAAATGTAAGTGGAATGGAGCTGTGAGTTTGACCTCACCCAGTGCCTAAGATGCATCTAATGAGTGTATTTACCTGCTGCAATTGCAGAAAGTCTGGGAGCAAGGATTGGAGTGCTTAATTTAAAGTTTTTCTCAACAGCACTGCTACAAGGAAAAGGGCTGTTTTAAGGAGATGCAATTTTCAAACCATTACTTTGAAATCACTAGAAAGGGAAGAGAGGGGAGAAAAAAACAAACCAGAGATATTTCCATCATCAGTATTCAGTCTGCCCAGTAATAAACTCACAGGCCTTGAACAGAAAAGGAAGCATCTGGTTCTTCTGCAAAGTCCCAGGCACTGCAAGCAGAGATGTGCTGCATGCATCAGCCTAAAGAGGAGAAGAGTGACTGCCTCACAGTTTGCAGGCACTGCACCATCTGTGGCCTTACCTGCTCCAATAAAAGCTGCAGCTGGAGCACCGGCTGCTACGTGGGCTCCTGATGTCTGTTACTTCAAGGGCAAAGCCATGAAATGAGGATTTAAAAATAAAAAAAAAAAATTGTGGAGCTAACACACAGTATGTTAGCACATAATGTTTCAGTTCCCCTTCCCCCTCTGCCTCACTGGTATTGTTTATTTAGACTATGGGCACTTTGAAGAAGGGACACTTCTCCCTATACTTGGATGCTGACACCCCAAATTTCACCATGCACCATAACCCAACCAGGGCGGGCTGTGCTGTCAGACAGGGTCAGATGTTTGTCAATGGATAAGCTAGAGAGACTCTCCAAAGGGTTTACTCATTAATTAAGAGGTGTTACAAAACAAACCAGTACAGGCCAGTGAGAGCTTGCAAAAGAATAAGAAGTACAGTTCGTTCACGAGCGTAAAGATTATTTCACTCAGCTGGCTGAGAAGATGGGGAGAGGTTGGCTGGTGCAATGAAGGCAGTGGGAAGACTTGATTTAAATAAACATAACATTTTTAATCCTATTTTGCATTTTTTATAGTTAAATCTTAAATTTAGAACTTTCTTAAAGAAAGTTATCTAACAGTGAGTGTTGAATTATCAAAATATATTTCCATGCATCTATATACTGTGACATTTGGTACGTTTCTCTTTGTCAGCAGATAAATAGATACAGCATAAATATTCTAATTACTAAAATTAATTATTTGTATCACTCTCAGCTTGGATGACATTGAGGATCCAGAGACAAGAAAAAAAATCCTTTTCCAATGAAAGAGCACTTTCACCTGGGCCTCCACAGAGGCTGTCCTGCCTCTTCAACTCCCTCCAGTTAGCTTATTTGATTAATTTAAAAACTTAATTTATTGGAGGTTTGAAGTGAACACTCTTAAAGCCATTGCACTTGGGGTTGTAGCTGGAAATTGGCTGGAAGGTTAAAGCAGACAGCAGCCCTCAAAACCTGGCTGCCGGCTCAGAGGGTTTCCATTTGTCTGCTGAAGGACTTCACCTCATCTCAGATCTAACTCTATCCTTGTCCCTCAAGAAATTCAGACACAGAGGGTGAAACTGTGCCATGCAGCTCAAGGAATTCAAGAGCAGTTTCTTCTTTGTGTAATTTAGGTGTTCAAATACAGCTGAAGGACAAATGCACTGTCACACCATCACGGAAAGGGTCTGTGTCATGGTTAAGGATCTGGTCAGAGGCAAAAGGACTGAGTTGGGGAATCACTGACAGAAGTACATCAGGGAGTCACACAGAACTGATAAAACCTCCCCATGTGCCTTATGCCATGGCCACTGAAGTTATTCCAGGGCTGAAGTGAAAAAATGTATTATTTATAGCCTGTCTATCAAACAGAGCTGGCAGCAATTCTTCACAAGACAGTTAAGTTCACTCATCAACCTTAATCCCTCTGCTTTCGCTCTGCTGGAGACTCTGGGGTTTCAGTTATTTATGGAAATTCTATTGGTCTCCCAATTCTATGCCAGACAAGAAGTCTTCCAAGGTTACTTTAAACCACTCTGGACAGTCATCAGGATACTCCCATAAGGCGTTACTGATGAGATTAACATTAGCTATTACAAGTCAGTGAAGAAATCTTAAGGTGACAGTGGAAAAGGCTCAGGGAACATCAGAACTGTGGACTGCAAGAAAGAGAAATACACTGACAATACACTCACATCTACAATACAGCCTTTGCTGTTGGTCACCCTATCTCAAGAAGGGTTTAGAAAAACAAGAAAAGGCAGTGAGGATTAAAAAGATGGCTGTAAGTACCAGCTTCCAGACATATCAGTAGACTGAGGATACCAGGACACGTTCAAAAAATGTGTTTGATGACAGAAATGACAGAGAAAACAACAACTATTCATCACTTTTTCCTACCAGAGAACTAATGATTATGCTCTGAAATTATCAGCTAGACAGCTTATAAGAGAAGGATTTCTTCCACGTAATACATTTGCATGCTGCAAGATGCTGCAGGAATAGCTTTGGGTATTCCAAAGCTTAAAAAATACAACAAATCCATGGGGGTTAGGCTAGTGGTGGCTATGACGTGCAGTGTCAGGAGTGCAATGCCTGGATCCAGCAGTCCAGAGCAGAAGGGGATACAAAGTGAACAGCACCTTACCCTCAGGCAGATTTTTACATTCCCCCACCACGGTGGTTTTGGCTGGGGTAGAGTTAATTTTCTCCAGAGGAGTTGTGAGGGCTGTGTTTTAGGTTTTTGCTGAAAACAGTGTTGATGACACAGGCATGTTTTCATCGCGTCTGAGCAGGGCTTACACAGAGTCAAGGCCTTTTCTGCCTGTCACACCTCCCCACCAGTGAGAAGGCTGGGGGTGCACAAGGAGCTGGGAGGGGACACAGCCAGGACAGCTGACCCCAACTGACTCAAGGAACATTCCGTACCATGTGGCATCACACCCAGTATATACAGCTGGGGGGAAGAAGGAGGAAGGGGAAGACACTCAGAGTGATGGCATTTGTCTTCTCAAGTCACCACTATGCGTGATGGAGACCTGCTTTCCTTGGGATGGAGGAACACCTGTCTGTCCATGGGAAGTGGTGAATTAATTCTCTGTTTTGTTTTGCTTTGCTTGCATGTGTGGCACTTGCTTTACCTATTAGACTGTCTTTATCTCAACCCATGAGTTTATGCACTTTTACCCTTCTGATTCTCTCCCCCATCCCACAGGGATAAGTGAGCACTGTGTGAGGATGAGCTGCTGGCTGGGATTAAACCATGACACCCCTAAATACCAGATTACTGGCCAGCATAAGAGCAAATCCTGGGGTGGCAGGCATCCAGCCATATCCGTACGGATGTTTACATACACGCACAGGATCAAACCTACGACAGTTTATTGAAGGGTGGTCTCAGCCCAGAGGGAGCTGCAGGATGAGGGCATCTTCACCACAGCTTTGGAAAGTAGGTTGCTTGTGAGCAGCAGCCCTGTGTGCTTCCTACACATTGCCAATAAAAATCCTTCAGAGAGCATTCCAGTGGCTGGAGGTGTGCTCACCACCCCACCCCATGCCAGGGGTGAAGCCTTCACTCACTGATGTTTTCCAGGGATGCTCACCAGCTCTGTCCCTATAAAAAGATGTGATTCCAACAGCCAGCAAAGTTGTAGGAGATCTCTCTTTTCCCAAGGATCCACACTTTGGTAGCAGCCTGACCCAGCCACCATTTTGTGGATTCACACCAGGCAAGCTCCTCAACCTCCATCATCCAGCTCCACACAGAACAGCAGCAAAAACTTCCTTGCACACAGCAGTCAAGCCCTCCTCCTTCCCAGCCAAGGTGGGAAGAAAAAGAGTTAAAGATGGGAGGGCATGGTGAGAGGAGGGACTCATGAAGCCTGGCTGGAAAAAGAGTAAAGACTTGCTGTGATAACTTGGGGAAACAGGATGTCGCAAGGAGCCAAATGCCCACGCTGTTCCCACACCCTGATGAGATGCTGTCCAGACTCCCCATCCCCCTGAGGTTTGTCTTTATTTTTAACAAGTGCAAAAAAATCCCCAAGGCAACACTGTACTGACAAATATAAATGACTCTGAGTAAGCCCCAAGACTAATTTTCTCTCTAGCTCTCCTCCTCTCAGAGGTAATCTCTTACCTTCACAAGAACAAGATCAAGACAAAATACATCTCTGGTCTGTCTGCTGGGGGGTCAACAAAACACTTTGCATCTCCCAGAAGCATTGAAAACTATCGAAAGGCAGAACATTTTTCTCTTTAGTTTCCCTACAGCTCTAAATAAGCCTTTGTTACTTCAAATGGTAAAAAAGTACTGACAAAATCAATCAAATTGGCCCTGCTATTAGTATTCTCCTAGCCACCATAATAGTGATTGAAATACCAATACCCTTAGTAGTCCCACATAAAGATGGGCTACTTTCAAACAACCTTCTCTTGAGTCAATAGAGGAAGTTTGCAACTGTTCAAAACTTGCTTCAGTTCAAGAGCTGCACAAATAAGGGAACAGTCTCACTAGGTCTTTCAGTTACAAGTTCAGAGCACTGAACCTGCCAGGGGTGTCCCATTCCAACAGTCTATTAGGAGGCCACAAAAAAAATGTACAAAATCCTATTCACCAGCAAAGGTACCTACCTGAAGAACATACAGGTTTTACACAAGTAAAATCTTATTCATCTCCTAACCATTCAAACAACAACCAAAATGTTTAAAAACGTGTAGGCACAAATCCAATTCCATACAGTACTTATGTTTGCATATTTGTAACAAGAATTAAATTGTCCAAATGAATTTTTCTTCTGAAGACTTGTCCAAAGAAACCTGAAGTCAACGAAAAGATCCCTTTCTACTTAGCAACTTAAGAAGGCTTTGGATTAGGTTCCAATATGTGATTGAGACTCAAGAAAACACATATGGTCTCTTTCATTTTTAATCTCCTACAGACATAATGCATTCAAAGGAATCTAATTGATCTTCTGCTAATGATGCAATAAAAAAATCATTCTTACAGCAAATCAAGTACATTAATACCAACCATATTTAAAGATCCCATTGAAATGAACCACAATATTTGTTCCCTTGCCATTTAAGAAAGAATAGTTTCATTATTAAAAACACAGTGGATGCAAGGCTTTGCCAGAACAACTTCTTCAGAGTTTATATTTTCCATTATTTGTTCTCCCCCAATGTGCTTTAGTCTCATGAAAATTGGACATTTTTGAAAGCGAGTGCTGATTCTGAAAGTGGGAAAATTTCTGTTGCTCAGCTTCAAAGACATTAAACTATGCACAGAAATGCACAAACACCTGTATGCACAACTTCAGCCTTCAATTAATACTGACTTTGTCATATGCTGCTTTAATGGAGGCATTCTCCCCATTTTTTTCCGCAGCTGAGACACTCAAGGGGAAGAAAAAAAACATTGCTCTGAGTAAGAGGACAGCTTTCTTAGCCAGCCTGTAAAAGACCCAATCCTTAAACACAGACTGTGTCCATAAATTGCACTTTCTGTAGGTTTGTGAAAGGCAGAGATAACTATGTATTTACTGTGAAGCAAACATAGAACAGAAATAGCAGGAAGATTCATAACTTAAATTGTAGGGCCAAAATAACAGGTGTTTTAATCAGTTCTACTTCTGAGTAAAAATCCCAAAGCCAACAGCTCCAGTGCATTTGTGCAAGCAGCTTCCCCACACTCCAGCAGCTGCATAATCACAACTGAGGGTGGAAGAGGCGACGAGGGCTTGCGGCAATGAGGACACTGCACCAGGTGACACGCAGGAGGGGGAACCAGAAAAAAAATATACAAGGAATGGTGACCCAGAAGACACAAAAGTAGAGAGAAAAGTCAAACAGAGAATTGTTGGGCTCCTTGTTGACACAGATGAAGGTTCACTTCATTGCATACATCTATGTATCCTATACTTGAGGTGCAGACAGACCACATGAAGACAACAGCGTGCTAAGCTGACCACACGCCCTCACCGGCAAATTCTCCAGGCATCAGCCTCAAACATCTTGCAAAGTACATATTTTGGTTCTTCTTTGTTTTCTGCACTATCTCCTCTTCACTCTCTCTGCTGCTTTGGTTTGTGAAGCCAAAACCTCTGATAAAGCACCAGATTAAAAAAAAAGGCACATTACAAAAGCATTCTTTATTCCTGCATTTGAACAAAGCTGACATTTCACATACATTCATAATACCCACCAGCTAAAAGGGTTTACAGGACAGACACACTCCCCCTGGGCTATAATTTCTGTAATGGATTCTTTACTAAATCTATGTGCCAGTAAAGGATGGATTGTAGACACTTAAACAGCAAAGCTAATTAACTAAACATAACTACTTCCTTTGAAACTATAATAGATGGTAAAAATTTCCATTTATCTATTTTTATGTGTGAACTGGAAACATATGTGAAACTCAGTATTCTTCTGTCATGGAAATTAAGAATGGTATTTTCAAGCTACATCATCAGGAATCCTGAAATGAAGTGAGGGCTGTTAGCTTCACTGCTGTGGCAGGTCCCTGGGATTAGATGGCAGATGACTCTTCATGTCTAATTTTTATTGGATTTGGAGATGTGCTTTTTTCTTTCTCAGAAATGCTTCTTTGTATGAAGGATACGTTTACCACCTCTCCACTTGCACCTTCATTTCAGGAGATTTGTAGCCTTATCAGCAGAAGTAAACATCAGTACTTCAAAGACTTCAGTACTGAACACATTTGTTAGAACTTCTGCTAAGTTTGCTCACCCCAAATTTAAAATGTTCAAATTGCTACGGCACATGAAACCATACTTCCTGATGTCCATGCTGCTCCTCAAGGACCATTACTGGTGTACAGAGGGCTCACACTTCCGCCAAAATAATTTAAGACAGACTAATAATTTAGTTCCTTTCCAGATTCAGTATGCTTAATTTTAATATAACGTAAAAAAATATTTTGCATCTCCTGCTGCCTTTGTTTTTTCAAGAAAGATACCAAATTACTGCTGGTTTAATTCTCTAAGCCAGGCCCCAGATAAAGGCCTGAACCATGCAAAGAAGAGTCAGGAACACACAGCTGGGGGTGGAAGGAGACCAGTGCCACAGTAGCAACCATTTGAAAAGTTTTAAGAGCAATGCAACCACACCTCAAGTTCTCACAGGTGCATTAACTCACACCAGATCAATACACTGAAGTCTTTAGATCATGCAAAATCGTATTTCCACATTGCAGCACTCAGTCTTCTGGAAGAGCCATGCCAAGGACCTGGAAAGCAGCCGCATGCTAAGAAATAAGTTGTAACTCCTGAATAAGAAAATGCAAAGCCTTCCTGCGGCCATGAGGCAGTTGGTCTTGCAACCAAACCTAAGGGTCATTACCCTTCTGCACAATCCAAGCAGTGAGTCAGGTTCCCAAGATCATTTCAGAGCTTTCCAAACCTACTAATCCCATTTTTTCCCTAAGTTTCTTTTCACTGTGTTTTGTGGGGTTTTTTTCGCAGATCTTTGGAACTTGCACAATTTTCTAATTTAGCTAATAAAGATAAGCTTCTTACAAATCTGGGCATGCTTCCTGATTTTTTCATTGTTAAAAAAATATTTTTTCGAGAAAGGAAGTCCTTAAACATTCAAACACCTGGTATTATGGGTAGTGTTGCCAGATTAATTTAGTATGTTGGAAGAGCATGCAATGGAGCAAACTACTGGTGAAGGTGCAAAGAACCAGAACATTCAGGCTGCAGTCACCAAAACTCAGAAATAAGAACACATAAACAACAGAAGTGACAAGCAACAAGTTTAAAAAATCGAATTTGCTACTAATAGGACAGGGACTGAATACAGAAGGAAAAAGAAAAAGTGTTGTAAAAAAACCTTACATAAATTAACTAGAGCATTTGCAAAGGCTGCAGACCTCAAAAAACAACTCCAACAGATTTGAAATGGGTAGAAAAGTCAATGTATTTAAATGGCCTCCAGGCACAGTAAATACAGCATGGTTGGGTGTACCACAGAACAAGTCATCCAGAACTGAGATCCACAAAAACACTAAAAAAAATCACAGGATTCCCACACTTAAAGTGTAGCCAGCTTCACGGTGTGAACCGAATTTAGCAAGCCCAGAAACATAATGAAGTCAAAGTTTTTAAGACGTGTCTGTGTATGGCTAGTGAGAACATGAAACTAGGGGACTATTGGCAAACAAACCCATTCATGAATAAGATGCATTTTTTTCCCTAAGCAAGGTGTATGCACATAAAGCTGCTGCACTTCAGTCTCCCTTCCTGTGTTGATGCAAATCAACACATAAACATGCCCAACTCTGGAGGCTCAGTTGAGTCTGTGCTTTGCTCCTGGGCACAAGGCTCAGTTGTCTCTCTTCTTGCCCACTGAAGGTCCTGGGAGTGTCTCATTTTCTAGATCTTGCTCCTCACTTCAACTGTAAGCTCACTGCTCTCGCTATCAAATCAACCCAGCCCTTGTTCAGGACAGGTACTTTTAACTTCTGAAGAATTTCCCATTCCCACACACAATCCAGGAGACATTCTGTATAAAAGATTTATATCCATCCTTTGTACAGCAACACAAGGTTATACAAAAGCTGGGATATGCAGAATACAAAGCAGGTGAGAAGCATACTTTAACTTGTAGGTGTCACAATTAACACTGAAAATTCAAGATTATCACTCAGAAGTCTAGCACTTCAAAAAAAAATAAAAGGTGGCTTTTTTCTCAACTGTGGCACAACTTGCAACACTAAGAGAGATGCTGGCCCTGCTCCATCAATGAGTGTTTGAAGTTGGTTTCACCGGGGCCAGATTTCATCCACTGCACGCTGACAGTAACGAGACAAGCCTTGGCGTGATGGGTGTAGTTTCACAACGGCTTTACAGGGATCTTAAATATGAGCTGTCCCACAAAAGGGATCTCCAATGACTCAAGCTTCTCATGGCCTTGCTGCCACCCAGAGAGCTGACCTGGGGACCTAGAACACACAACATGCAGCACGGCCACAGGGAAGCAGTCAGCAGAGCTCAGGTGGAGGAGCAGGAATGAGCTGCCAAGGCCAGGAGGATGGCAGGAAAGTTCTGATCAGCTCAGCTGCAGTTTCATAACACACTGGCTTCAGTGACAAAACCATCCTGCTGGGTTCTTCCTCCAGCCTCAGCACTTCTGCCTTGTGCTAGAGCCCACGACTCCCTTCTGCAGACACAACTGCTTTCCAGTCTGCTCTGTAAGCTCTATCATGGAGAAAGGAAGCATTTGAGATGACATCTTTTCTGGAGCATACATTTAACCCATGTAAGTTTAAAATAATCTGCTTCTGGCATGGCATCACACAATTAATTCAGTGCAACCACAGAGAGATGCACTGCAGTGCAGGGATGGGCTTTGCTCATGCAAGTCTCTTGCCAAGGCCAACACACAACACAATTACACGCTAATATTCTCAAACATTATATATGTTTTTTTCATATTATTATTGTAATAAAGACATATAGCACTTTCTGCTCTTTGGATTATATCCTGCCTTACACAAAATTCCAGTTCTGGAGGACCATGTAACTGAATGAGAACTGCGAGATACAGAACTGTCCTTGGGTTGCAAAGGAAAAACTTGAAAAACACCATAAGGGAGGGAATATACGTCACATAGCTTTAATCACCCAAGATGTGTAACTGGCAGCCAAGCTAGTATCCCTGTAGTTAGTGAGGAAGGAGAGCGGCATTTCCCAAAAATCACTCAGTCTATTTCTCTCTGCTGCTGATCTTGAGAGATGAGACGCTTAGCACAGCCTAAATGCCTATATAAGAAGAATCCTCTCTAAAGCTCTGAACAAGCCTGAGAAAGGGGAAAACAAAACCAAAATCACAAGCACCTTTCTCTGCCTATTACCTCTAATGGTCAGAATTAGAAATTAAGAATTTTGGGGTGGCAAAGGTCACTACACAATCAGTAAAAAATCACAGTATAAAGGAAACACTCAAAGATACATGCAATTTATTTATAAAATATTTATTTTATAAATAAAAGGAATAATAAAAAAGAGGAAAAGGGAGAATGATTTATCCTTTCAACCAAAAGCCTAAAGCAATTACATAACATTCCTTTAAAAGCAAAGGCTGTATTCCATACATTACCCCTCAAATTAAAGTCTACCCAGAAGCCTGGGCTGCAGTCTAGTAGCCCAGCAAGGTCTGAAACTACCCAGGAGACAGACTTCTCGGGCAGTTGTGGTACAGGGACAGTATCAGTGGGGCATTTTCCCTCTTGCCCCACAGGATATAAAAACATCAGCGGATGAGGATAGCATCCCAGCCACCATCCAGACTCATACTGTGCTGGCTCAGTGCTGCCCCAGAGGGAAGACCATGCCAGGACCCCACACACCAGGGCATCAAAATCTGTTGCTACCTCTACAGCAAGAACAACAAGAACCATGACCCAAATGCAAACATGCCACACCAGGCCTAAAAAGACAGGTTTCACTTGGCTTTATTTGCTGAAGTCCAGCCCAGCCCAAACCCACAGAGAAGCAGAGAAGGATCAGCATAAGAGAGCTAGAGGAACAAAGAATGGACTTTGGCTCCAGCACAAAGCTTCTTCAGCACTCAGATTTTAATCAGTGTTACTGGACATTAATAATACTGCCCACCCTGGGAGCCAGATGCTGGGCTCACATCTCACATTCCATCACCACTGCTGCAGATAAAAACACAGACATCTGCAGGTGATGTACACTTTTTCCGTAGGATCAACCTTCGTGGCTGCCCACATCCCAAGCCTGACTCCATGTCATTAACCGTGTTAGAAGGAGCTGGAGCACAACTAGTGAACACAGAAATCAGATCATGCTCCCTACATGACAGGTAGGGTGTGAAAAGCATTGGCCCTGGTGATGGGAGCACGCCACACTTTGCTACAGAGGTTCAGCCCCATTAACCTCAGCAGTTTACAAAGTGCCAGGCTGAGTGGCAAGGACAGGCAGCGGAAATCCCACCCCATGCAGCACTCGAGCAGTGCTCTGGATAGCAATGGCTTTTAAGCATCTTCCTCTTTCTTCTCGTCCTCTGATGCACTATTGAGACAAAGCCAAAGCAGCCATGCAAATGACACTGGCAAAGCTGAAACTACAGTCCCAGACACCCCACCTCTCTGCTGCTGATGGTAAAAGGTGCTACAAGCTAAACCACGCTCAGGAAGAATGGTGAATAGGTCTTGGGCTGGGGGAAATAACTCAAGTCTGAGTTTACTTAAGAATAGTAAAAATACCAAGCACTTGAATAGTATCAGTGTAAGGCATCATATAAATTAAAAGGGCAGAATTAGACTCCTTACATGATTCCAGATCTCCTCCGAAATTTCACAAGGGCAAACCTTCTGAAGTAACAATGGCAGAGATTGGCTTTTGTAAGTTCTAAATTGTTCCCACAAGAGGCATTCTCACTAAACACTTGAAGATTTAAGTTGCCAAGAAAAGAAACAACCAGCAGTGGCTTTGCTGGGCACCAATGCACCTCTGCACCACTCAGAGCACCAGGGCAGTAAAGCAGCTCCAAGTCTCTAACTAGAGCAGTAAACTTCTGCAGAGCAAGCTGGGGAGTCTTGTGACACAGCTGAAGTACCCTATGGCCGATATTAAACTTTGGCTTGTAAAGATTTGAGCTGTTTCACTGCCTGCTTGACAGTTCTCTCTGCAGCAGCATTTTAACGGGGACACAGAGGAGCCACTTGTCTCTCTTCTGCTGCCCAACAAGCTGCAAACAGCTGGTTGTGCTGGTCAGAACCCATTTTGCCCATTCCCTCAGAAAGAAGAGGGATGTTTGTGCTGGGGACACAAAGGCCGATCTGTTCAGAGCTGGCCACAGCACTGGCTGACATAGGCTGGTGTCAAAGGGGGAAGGGTACGAACACCAGGCTTGTCCCATTTCCCCAAAGACTGTTCCTAGCAAATGTCATTATTTCAAAACATTGCACTTTGAGAATACTTGTGTGAAGTGCTCAGAGAAATATCAACTGTGTAAATTGGAATTTAATTTGCATATTCAACATTGCCACTCTTTAAAAAGAAGTTAAACATGGCTACGTGTTTCCTAGCAGAAAAAGCTATGATCTGCAAAACGCTGCTTCTCTCCTTGGCAATCACTACCATTTTCTTGTTTGTTTTGGTGCAGCATAGGGAAGGAGAGAGGAATGATAATAAAAACATGAACACTTTTTCTCCTCACCTTGAACGGGGACAGGCTCAACAGCCAGCAGCTTTATATAGTACAATCAGCACTCGCGTGCCCACAGGAGAAAGAAAACAAAGTCATAGCTCTTCTTGCATAGCCTTACCCAAATTTAGCTTTAATGAAATCAACATGAAAGACGTTATATGTGCAAAGGTCATCCTCATCTATGTAGTTACAGGACCAGGACAGGGACAGAGGAACCTATGCACACTAAACCTCAGCCTACACACACACTGCAGAGCAGGTCACGGCACTCTGCCCAGCTGCGCTGCCTGCCCACCCTGCTTCAGCCTACAAAGCGGAGTATGTTCACTTTTGCTTTGCAGGGACTCCCTTACTTTCAGGAAGTACCTGTGCCTAGAAACCATGGATCCAGCCACAGCACAAGGCAGCTGGAAGGAAAGCTGGTCTGAGGGGGCTGACAGTGCCTCCCAGGCTCCATCCTCTTCACTACCTACTATACTAAACCCACCTACTATACTAAAAAGGGACATGGTGGAAGGTGCTTTTGGGACAGAAGCATGTCCAAAGAAAGGCAAAGGAGCTGGTAAAGGGTCTGGAGCAGGCGTCTTATGATGAGTGACTGAGGGAGCTGGGGGTGTTTAGCCTGGAGAAAAGGAGGCTGAGGAGAGACCTGATTTCTCTCTACATCTCCGTAAAAGGAGTTTGCAGCAAGATGGAGGCCAATCTCTTATCTCAAGTAACAAGTGACAGGTCAAGAAGAGATGACTTGAAGTTGTGCCAGGAGAGGTTTAGATTGGATAGTATGAAAATTTTTTTCACAGAAAGGGGGTTATCAAGCATTGGAACAGGCTGCCAGGCAAGTGGTGGAGTCACCACCCCTGGGCATATTTAAAGATGTGTGGATGTGGAACATAGGGACATGGTTTAGTGGTGAATATGGCATCGCTGGGTTAACAGTTGGACTTGATGATCTTAAGGGTCTTTTCTAACCTGAACTGTTCTGTGACTCTGTAAACCACTCCCATCCCCAGAGCAAGCAGACAAACAAGCCCTCTTTTCTCCAGCCTTCTTGGCCACTGTGGCTCATACAAAAGTGTCCTTCAGCAGGACTATTCAGAGGGCTCAAGCTGTACCACAGAGGTCCTTCCACCAGAACTGATCCCCATAGGAGTCAAGGCCAAGGGCACTGCAGCTGAAGTGCTGTTGAATCGGATTTACTTTTTGTTATTCTATCATTTATAAAGGAAATAACATTCTAAACACATGGCATTATTATTGCAGAGCTGTGTCTCACTTGACTTCTCAGAATCAGTTATTATACTTTAACTGGGTACTCTTTGTATAATACTGTAAGAGATTTCTTTGCAGCACTCACCAAAGCTATGATTACAGGTTTAACATTACAGCTTAGCTTCAACTCTCCATGTTTTCTAATGATGCCCATATTTAAAAGAAAAAACCCACAAGGTAATTATGTTGCGTTCCAGGCCTGGAAACCTCAGGGCTTCTGAGCTAACCCAAATTCCCCTGAGACCTCAGACACAAAATACAGCAGACTTGCAGCTTCAACCTTCCTGTGAGGATACCAATTCTGTAACTTTTCAATCACTCTTAAACTGTGGTCACAAATTTGCACCTCTTTAGAGACAAGGAAAACCATCAGGTCTGGCTGTTAGCCAGGTAGCCATCAGCAGCTGATGGAGCCTGCCCGGAAGCAGAGCTCATCCCCAGCAGGGATCTGCCAGCGCTC
The DNA here is from genome assembly GCA_013397725.1 of Rhagologus leucostigma. Classification (NCBI taxonomy): domain Eukaryota; kingdom Metazoa; phylum Chordata; class Aves; order Passeriformes; genus Rhagologus; species Rhagologus leucostigma. The sequence continues at coordinate 357,785 of VZTD01003024.1, forward strand.
AGATACACAAAGCAGCCAGCCGGGATAAAGTCAGCAAGCCAAGGTTTTGATTATGCAATTACTTGTTCAGCTACAACTGCAGGTTTTCCTGCATAATCAGGCTGATAAACATCAAATTCTTTCTGGTATTGCCTTGCATCCTAAATGATGTAGGCAGAAGTCAGAAGGGAGGCAAATGATATCCAGAACACCCAGTGAGGAGAGGAGCATTGTGTTGTTGGGTAAGGGGCAAACCATGCAGAGACTTTGGGCTTGGGGTACTCTGCAAACCCAGAATACCTCTGATGACTGTCACAGTCTGGCACTATACACCGCAATGGCACCAAGGCAGTAACAAACTCAAATTTCTCCTGGAAAATCATCTATGCATGGATAGTTCTATAGAGAGGGAGTGAGGGCACCTACAAACCTGTTAAAACGGAAAGGGGTCAAATTTCTGCTGGATGCAGCTTTTTGGGAAAAACATAACTTCATAAACCAGCCTCCACCTGAAACTACATTTTTGTTGTCTCCACAAACAGTGACTGCTTTCTGCTCCAGTGAAACATTCTTTTTAGTGTGTTTCTGCTCTTGAAGAGGTCAGAGCTTAGCTCTGAACAAGAAAGAAGACCTGAAACATGCTTTGAAAAGCTGTTGATACAGTATCTGTCACCCTGGAATTTAAGAGAAACCAGGGAGGTTTGTAGAATAAACACTCTGATACTTTCTAATTTGATACAAGTACCCACAACTTGAGCACAGATGTGACTGTGCAGAGTTATTCAATCTTGGTGATTAGCATGAAACCATAGATAAAGAAACAAAAATTGTTTAATCAATTATTATTGCACAAAATTACTGAACTCGGAGACTGAATTGCTGCCACATCTATTTTACAAAGCTTTTGCTCATCGGTCTTAGAGGGAGCAGGAAGGGAGGAGGGACAAGCCAACAGGGTTGGGGAGGCAGTGTGGAGCCAGGTTTGCCAAGCACAGTAAAGCACCACGGTAACAGAGACTGCATGGAAAGCTCGGAGCAGATCTTGCCAGCCACGCAGAAAGCCAGCCAAGTGAGTCACCCAGTCAGGACCAAAGATCTGTCCATACTATTTTAAAGGGGAATTAATACAGTAGGTGTTGGCGAAAGGATAAAGCTGTATCAGCATCTTTTTTTCCCCATCAGTGATTTATGCCATTATTGCTTGCTAAAAAATATCCTAATCTCATGGAAATTAATGGGAAAATTCATTCTATCTTGAAGAGGAGGCTTTCACTCTCCCACCTCCTGCTCCATGGTCACTCCCCTTCCTGGCACTCTCTAGCAGAGGGCAGGTTGTCCCCACCAGCCTGGTCATCACTGGCTCACCACCAGAGGCTCGGCCACAGACAACCGGGCAGGGACAGCAGGGTCTGGGTGGGGAACACAAATCCTGAGAAAAACCAAAACTGCAGGTGCAGCCTTCTGTAAAAGCATTTCAGCAAATGAATTAACCTCGAGACTCTTTGAGTTGCAGGTATAATCAAGACTCTATTTCTGTTTTCAAAGAACAATTAACTTAAATCTACACAGCACTGACAACAAACAAGTTCTGTCTTAGATATGAGCAAATGCATGTACAACATGCATGCACGCTATGTGTGCCCACTTGCATCTTGTGTCTGTGTAATACTGCTGAGAGACATTTAGAGCTGTGCCCACACTTGGGCTAGGTCAGCTCTGGAATTTAACAGCTACACTTTAAGGCATTCCTAAACCAACATCAGCCAGTGCAACAGTGAACAGAAAGAAAGCAGAGAAAATAAAGAAACTAAATAATATATTGCATATTCCCCCATAGAAATGATTTTCCAGCCTTTATGGTTTCCTGAACACCTCTTGATTCCTTCACATACAGAGTTGTTGTACGTGAAGTCTTTAATACAGCAAAAGCTAAAAAGGTAGTGAGGCCAACTTAATTTATAGCTGCATTGAGAAGATATTAAAATTACACCTAAAAGAGTTATTTTATGCAAGTTTTAGAGACTTGAGGAGTCTCTTCCTCATTTCCTCCTGTATTCAAGGTTTCCACTGTGAGTTTCAGAGAAACAAGGAAGCATTCCCCCAGAACGATGACTAACTGAAAAGATCAAATGTAAATGTCTTACAGGAATTCATATAATGTATCACTTGTGACTTCTCTACTGGAAGCATATCTGTCTTGGCTCATACCAAATATACATCCTTATCCCCTTCATACAGTGTGCATACTGATAGAAAAGTAACAGAACAAAGTGATTAAGGACAACGGCATATCAAAATTTTTCAAAGAACTGAATAAATACCTGCCCTTATTCAAACTAACTATACATTTTAACACAATGGGAACGAACTGCTACACTGAGTTGGTCAAAACTTTTTGGCTATGTAAATTTCCTGTGATAAACGTGATGTGACTGCAAAGATTTTCTATGAGGAGATGGTACATTGGGTAGTTCTCTGCTATTCTACACAGAAAATTCTACTTATGAAAGGTTTTAAATGTAAGTTCAAATCAGCCTTTTGAAAGAAAACTGCTTAACTTTTAGATATAAAATGCCATTTCAAAGTAAAACATCATAAAAATTCCCACAGAAACCTGAGTGTTTTCAAGTAAGCCCTTCCTTTCCTCCCTCAAAAACCAGAAAGTATTTGTTCCTCAGTCTTTTATTAAGAAAGTGAACCCTGAAAACTCTCTAAGGTCTTAATACTATTTATGCACATAGACAAGAAGCTCTGGCAGTACTTGAACGAAAACTCAAGCATTAAATACTAACATTTCTTGGTATGCCTAGCAGAAAAGCTCAATACATATATAAAACAAGATCAACACAGAATGATCCTAGCAATGAAGTCCTTACACAGGAAAAGTCCAGAATCAATTTCAGTTTATTTTTATTGGGTGTAATTTATAATATGCTCAGAGTCACTATCTATTTCCTCAAGACTTCATAAACAAAGTGCTGCTCTTTTGATAGTCTATCCCACATGTTTATTAAAATAGATATAACAGAGTGAAAGGGAAACATAAAACTGACAGATAACCATTTTTAGTTTTAGGGATATTTTATATGCCATCTCTTAGAACTTCAATTTATGGCTTTCCTTAATAGAGACTTTCAGGGTTGATTTTAATGTGTTAAGTGGAAATTCCACTGGTTTGTTACTGCAATGCTTTCTTTATGACCTGTCCTCACACATCACCTAAGTCTGGCTTATTTATACAGACAGCCATTCGCTGAACGACAGGGAGCTTCTTAAAACTAGTTGCTTTCACTTCTTCCTGTATTAAAATGTTACTTGCTTTCATGGCCTTTTTTTGGGCCCTGACACTTCTCCAGCATTTCACAAACAAAGAAGATTGAAGTTACCATGAGGTTTTTTACCTCTTCCAAGGCAGGAATAAAGATTTCCTCCCCAGAGCAAGATGAGAGCTGTGTCTTAAAAAACATCCCAAGAGCATCAACCTGCAACCCAACCACTACTCCTGCAAAGAAAAGGGTAACAAAAGCCATGAGAGCAACAGTGGCTTCAAGCTTATTAGCTGAGGCATATGCAGCACCTTTAGGTCTTTCATCAGGTTTAAGTGTTGCTTGTGTCATTCCTCACCACTGTGCTCAGGACTTCAAAAATTTGGGCTATGTTAACTATTTGACTGGCCGTTTACCTGAGCTTCTAAAATCTAGATGAGTTTAATTTGGGCAAAACACAGTAATAACACCTGGAGCTCTTAATGAAGAGCCTGTTGTCATCATCACTGAAGTCATTCCAGCTTGAAGCTTGCTTCCCTTCTCTTGCAGTAAGCACATCTTCCTGGCTTTAATATGACAGAGCTCACAAACAGCCACATCCCCAGCTCTGGAAAAGTCTTCCCAGTGGTGAGATACAAAGTCAGAATCACAGAACAGTTAAGGCTGGAAGGGATCACTGGTGGGGTCATCCAGTCGAACCTTCCTCCTTAAGCAGGATCTTCCTAGAGCACATTGCACAAGGTTACACCCGGACTGCTCCTGAATATCTCCACTGAGGGAGACTCTGCAACCTCTCCAGCGCTGAGCTGGAACAGCCCACCCTGACATGCTAAAAGCAGAGAGACCCAACAGACAACAGGCATCAGCTCAGCCTCTCCAGACCTGGCAATGCTCCAGCAGCCTAAAGTTGCCATGCTGGCCCTAAATACATATGAAGGCCAAGCACCAAACAAGGAATACCTGTTGATGGGACTGTTCATTACAGAAGTATGTACATAAATAGATCTTATGGTCTGTGTTTCTCTGCCCAAGTACATATTTATGTGGTAGGAATCCTGCTGGGTCTCTGCAGACACTTCTCCATCCCAGCCACCCATCTCTGATGGGGGAGGAGGATGGGTACCAGGAAAGTCTATCACTGCATGAGACAGGACAAGTAGGTTAAAAGGGACAGGTAGTTACCAGGAATATTGTGTTCTTTGGAAAACAATTGTAATTTGGAAACCTTTTTTTTTTTGTTCCCAGCATCCTCCACAAAAGAACCTCAACCAAATAAACAAAAACCCAAAAAACGAACACAAACAAACAAACCAACCAAATAATAATCCCCCAAACCAGATAAAACAAATCAAACAAAAAAAAACTCACAAAGAAATCAAGCAGCAAGTACTGAAGGCAAATCCTGCTCACCTTATTCCTGGAAAATACTTCTGAACATCCAATAATTAAATACCTCCTTTGGCTTCATGTCAGCAAGAACAGGATCCTTCTGGCTTCCACCTGGGAAGAGTAAGACCAAAGGGAAGCTGCCTGCTATAAGGGAAATCACATCTGCCATGACAATCCTGCCAGTCCCTCTACTAGCTTTGTCTTTCCAGGCTGTTTCACAGGGACTAAGGCCGAAAGCCCAGGATAAACAGATTAAACTTTCACTGTCTCAGTTAAAACTATTAGCTTAAAGCAGCCTCATAAGATACATGCTGGATAACTCTAAACCTCTCCAGCATCTTCACACTGCTGTCTCTTTCTCCCCTTGCAGAATCAGAGCCAATGGCAGTTTAAACACATCAGTATAGTAAATCATTCTGGAAATAGCTATTCTTGAAATAATTCAGACTAAAGTGGAGATATGTTATTTCCATGGTGTAGCTTTCCATGCTCTCTCATAACTTCTTGATTATGTTAAAAGCCAAAATAGGTATTGCACCAGCTCTATATGCCTATGGCAAATGGAACATAAAGCTTAACTAATGGTCGCATTTCCCTGAAAGGGCACATGAGGCTGATAAATATTCCAAAGAGGTCACGTTATCTGTTGAAGCAAATAGGTAAGTTGTTTCTCCTTTGCCAGAAAAGAATTTATATTCTGATCCTGGCTTTTGACATTTTATTTTTATGTTATATTTCTAGCTTTCCGATACTTGGAAAAAAATTCTGTTTCTCAGGTACTTACACCATAGCAGGAATTTACCATTTTTTAGTCTGCTATTAAAGTGAACAGAAGCTGTTCATACAGATGCACACACACACATGTTACTCACCTGTGTGCTGCCTTGAAGCTGCCTCACTGCTCAAATACATGTCATCTTCAGAAGGAAATATCCCAGAGCAAATAGGAATAAACAGCCACAGCTCTAGTTCTGGTGACTTCTAGAGCTGTGCCAACAAGCATAGCTTCCAACAGTTCAGCAAAAACCTGCCTATCATTTTTAGAAGGAGTGTGCTGTATGTTAATCATTTCTAATCAGAGACAGTTTTTCCACATCTACTTTTCTGGCTCATTTCCTTACAATTAAAAACTCCATTTTACCCAACAGTACAATACAGATATGCTGCTTTGGCAGTGACCCACTTTGTCATGCCCTTAGCATATGTGCAACAAAGCCGTAACCAGTTCAGTAGTTCAAGTTCTAGACAGACAAAATTAAAGCCAGACTGTAACAGAAGTGTACAGTGGCAGAAATCAGTACAGTCAAAGTGTACAGTCAGAAATCCGAATCTGCCAAAGAGTTATGTGGAAATTATGTCCCTTAATTGAACTTATGTGAAGGAACAAACTTAACCTAACAGCAAAGCAATATCTAGTGTTGAAGCAATCTGATGAACTAGTCACAGCTGATTAAACCTCTTTTAAGCAAGTTTGTTAACTTATGTTCTGGAAAAAAATATGTTTTGATTGCTAATTGGATGATGAACTAACCAATTCTGTCTTTTCCCAACTTCCCCCGCAAACAAACTTTTGTGTCCTAGTTCATTACTCAGTGTTGCTGGACTCTGAGATATTGCAAGATGCTGGATGTCATAATTTCAATTAATCCTCTCTCCCAGAAGTGCAAAGTAAAGAAGGCTGAGCTATTAACCATCTTTTAAAGCACAGAGATATGGTCTCATAGAGCAGCTTTCCTGGTCGTGCAAAATAGCAGCTGATACATTTATTTAAGAGCATGAAGGAGGCTCACAGCACACCTTCCAACATGTAGCATGAATGTCAAGTAGCACTCCATGCTTTCTACACACTTTGTAGTCTCTCACAGACTTCTCTAGCCCAAATCAGCCATGTCTCACCTTGAATATCTTCAAACTGCCTCCCTGCTTGCAGTGACACTCCTCAAGGCATGTACCAAATGCTGCCACTCCCCTGATGTCACTTTCCATCTCTACAACAAACTTTGTGCCTCTGCCAAAACAAGACAATTTATTCCTCCTATTCCGAGTCCTAACTCTTTCCCAATCTGCCATAACAGTACAGTGCTCTCCCTGACTTCTCTAAGAACAGCTGTCCTGGCAAAGACCCTTAGCACAGGCACACCTTATGCTGGCAGAAGTATTTTGCTCTGCTCGACAGCTGGGGGTTTGGAGAGGTGACATAGCCGAGCAGAGTGAAGCCCACTTCACACCAGCTACAGCTGCTGTAGTGACACCAATGTGAGACTGGGAGGGGCTAAAAGAAGACCATGGCTCACCTCCACCCACCATGTCAAGGCCAGCAAAGCTGTGTTCTATGGGCTACTCACAAACTCTATATCATAAGCAGCTAAAAGACTTTTTGGACGTTCTAGAAATACTGCTACCACCCCTTCTTCACCAACTATTTTTCTGACATCCTCGAAGAATTGTTTCAGACTTGGAAAGCCAGAGTCTCCCATGCTGTACTGGGACAGCTTTGTTCTCATCACATTTTGTTCACTTATGCTATTGCTCTCTTGAACTACTGTTTCCTCCAATTTCCTTTCTACTGAAGTAGCTGTACCAATTCTAACAAGTAGCCATGGCAACATAATCTTGCAGAATAAAGGACAAAATAATCCTATGATCAGAAATCTAAATTAGAAAAATGGAATGGAAATAATGTGTTCTTAAAGCCTGGAAGCAGAGTGACTACTGGTACAGGTTACAAATATATAGAGCAAACTCTCCAATACTTATGAACTCTGAATGAACACAAACAGATGCTATACTTACAGCCAAATTTACAGATACATTACTAGCAGGGCAAGTTCTACACTATGTATTATAAAAACAGTGAGATTAAGAGACTAAAAAAAAAGTTAAAAATCATTTCCAGCTTATACCTAAAACCATCAATCTATTGGGATCATCACCTGAGCTGGGCTGTCCCAAATCTGAACTGGTTTGAATTACGGACACTCCTCATCAGCTCCCTCAGGACAGACATGCAGTGAGCATTTCTGACCCAAACCCAGCGGGCAGCAGGGGTGGGAAGAGGCCAGTGCCCTTGGCATCACCTGTGTGAAAATGCCTTCCTGGGAGGGTGGAACCGGCCTTCAGTGAAAAGGCACCTGCCCTAGCAAAATTAAGACACAACCATTATTTTATTAATCACAGAAGAAGTCTTTAGCTTTCAGTTTTACTCTCATGGTTTAAAGATTCTTCAAAGAGTTATACCAAGATTTGAATTTAATTTTCACAAAGAAATTACTACTGGGATTTTAAAACACGATTTTTTCTTTTCTAATGATACTTAACATGTATAATCTGTATGTGCAATTGAATCCCAGGTCTCTAGACATATTTAGTCTTCTAAGCACCCTTAACGAGACAGTAGTAAGTTGCTTCTATAGGGCTTAGTATACGATTTCCAGGGTGTATGGGTTGACAGGGCACCCTGCACTTGGTCCAAATAAATCCAGAAATGTGTTGCCCACAACTGCTTTATTTTCTTTAGTGTAACTGAGAAACGGGACTCATACAAGAATTACTGCAAAGAGGATGTACTGATTTTTATCTGTGAAAGGTGATACAGGCTGTCTGGACTGCTAAATTAGCCTGTAATCTAATCTAATCAGTGAAAGACACATCAAGTGTTGCCACTCAACCTTCTCCAGCAGCTGCAGGCATCTGAAACAATCAAAACTGAGATTCTCAGGAATTGCTTAGACCTGGAACTCTTAGAAGAAGATTACCTGCTCCTTTCCCTTTCAATTTCACTTTCAAACGGATGTGTGCCAAGGGCAGCTACATGAGTTCATGAAATGTACAGCTTCTAAACATAAAGCATTTCCCTAACTGCATATTTCCTGGCACAAAAAACCCCCAACCTCCCCCCTGCCCCCCTCAAAGAAAGATTAAGTATTTTGTCCATTCATATACTGGAAGTATAAAGAGTAACTATGCATACAATTTGCAATCACTGAGATTTACAGCCCTGACCTGACTGTAGTAAGTAGTTATGTCACATACACACTTATTAAGTGCCCTGTGCCTCGTTTTTCCTCTATACTCGCAGGAGACACACTTTTTGGATACATACTGTATTTCGTTATCCCTCAGAAATCTCCTGTTGTCACTACTTTACTGAGAGAAACATGAAAACAAAGATAAGATCAAAAACTACAGCCAACAAGAAGCCCATACCTAATTTTACACTATTTCAACACGTAATTCACACAGATAAGATTGCTTTGCTTCACCCAGAGAAAATTAAAAAAGGGTGGGAAGGGGAGAATCCTTACAATTCTTACAGAAATATTGTTTGGAAAATAATACATGTTACTACAGTACAAACTGCATCGTGCTTATTCTTATATTGCTTTAAAGCTGTGTATTAGTCCCAAGGGAGCCACAGAAGACGACTATAGTCTACTGTCCATATGCTAAAATTCACTATGCAGGGGGCTGCCTCTCTGTGGGAAATTTATGCAAGCCCAGGGAGGCTGTCAAAGCCAGTTCTCCACGGACCTTGCAATTGTGTTAACTGGGAATCATTCAAAACCAATAAAACTCTAACAACACTATGAAAATGCTCCTTTTCCCACTACATACCTTCCACCACCATCATGACTAGCTCACCCACACACATTAAACAAGTTAGGGAAAAATACCCTGCAGACAGATAGCAAAAGTCACTAATGCAGTTTTTTTTTTCTTCACATCCCAATACAGCATCATGCAGGGGGGTCCTGTTTGACATTAGCACAGGCTACTTCAATTTTTCATTTCTTTCACTGAACACATAGAGAATACAAGTAAAGCACAACCAGCTTGGTTACAGAGCATGCCAAGGGACTGCTCTTATCCAGGATGCTTTGATAAAAACGAACACCTTTTGTGTCTTGAGAGTCACTTGAATGTAATGTGCTTCACACAGCACGAGAGGGGCTGCTTGATTTTCCAAAGTGCTTATTTAAGAAGCCCAAATTTAACAGAACCACAGGGAAATTATATGTACAAACAATAGCTGTCAGGATAATTTCAGCTTCCTTCCACACTTGCAAATATGTATTGTACAAGGAGGCTGCCTTGTCTCTCACATAGGGAAATTCTCTCTGCTCCTGCATGCTGGTGAGAAGCTCCATCCTGCTGTTCTGAACACCTGAGAAGCCACCCAGGGCTGACAAGCCCAATATCAGGGCTACTCCCACCCCTGCTCCCTCTACCTGCTTTGCTCCCCGCACCCATACCCAAGCTGTGATAGAAAGCTCACAGGAAATTAAACCCTGCAGGCAGAAGCGGTCCATCCCTGCAGATGAGGAGACAGAATGATTTCTATGGTCTAAAGTCCTTCCTCACCATCACCTCCATCTCCTCTTGAACCTTCTGCCTTTACAGCTCCTCCTATGGCAGTATCACCTGTTGCCTTAATTCCCTTTCATTTATCAAATTCTACTGAATTTAAGGCATCCTGGCCAGCTCTACAGACCACACCTATAAGAAGGAATTTTAGCTTAGTAGGTGAATTATACAAGTGAAGACTGATGTCCTTCAGGGATGGAAAACGAGAAGACAGAACAATACAGCGTGGCTATTAAATTTGTTAAAATAGCACCTCTCCTACGGAGCTTTACAGCTGTGCCCCCCCACAGCTGCACAGCTACTGCAGCTACGCCACCCCTGACCCTTCAGTGAATCTCTCTTTCCACCAGCTCAGAGACAGTGATCAATACAGCAAAAGGGGCAGGTGTTAAAATGAAGCACTGCCTGATCCCTTCTCTTCACAGACCTTCCTCCTCCTGCCACCCACCCGAGTGCCAGCCCTGCCTCCCACACAGGGTGCAGAGGCCTGGGGAGGGATTTTCCGCTCCCTTCCTCCCTGCACAGGAATGCAGGGGAGACTACAATTTAGTGCTGAGCTGGTAAAAGCCTCATTTCGCTGAGCAAGCAGTTTCAGGGAGGACACTATATAACAGGCAGGCTCTGGCACTCTGATGTTGGGCATATTAAGCCATGTCTTCCCTGCCATAACCTCTAGGAAATACACAATGGTAAGACCCTTTCCAGGAACGCACAATGCATTGGGCAATACTCAGAGCCCTGCTGCACTGTGAAATGTGCTTCTTGTGCTTTTACACTTTGCCGTGCCTTTGCAAATTCGGCTTTCCTGGGCTGGAAGTCACAAACGAGTCTTAGAATCTCCCTCAAAACGTAAATCTTACATTTTGACCCTGGAAACACATGCTGGCTTTGCTCTGTGAATTGGAGAAAGAGTCCAGAGAGGAGTTGCACAAGGGTCTTGCCCTGCCCCACCACAGACTTCTTTTGGCCATATATAACTCTCTAAGAAGTCAGGAAATGGCAAATGCCTATTGTCTGTAAAGAAAGGAAAATCAAGTGTTGCCCTTCTATACTTTAAAGGATAAAGAGAACTTTTGGATTTTCCTTCCTTTAGTAATAAAAATACCATTTTAGACTCTGCTGCTGCAGAATGAGCTTCAAAGTGGGCAATAGAATCACAGAGAATTGTTTTAAGGTGTCTATTTACACAAGCCATTCATGTAGAGTGGGTCCCCACTGAAGGGAGCAGCCCTCCCGGGCAATGCCGGAGCCCAGTCTTGGTGTGGTTACTCTGCTGAAATAGCAAGAGAAAGGCAGGACAAAATACTGAGTGCAGTGTCAGAGTATTCCAACTTTACATAGGGATGACTATTGAAATATACTCTCGTTTTAGAAATTACAAATTCAACGGCAGAAACAACGACTGAGGCACCTCAGCACGGAGCAAAGAACATCAGGATAGCTGTGATGTTAAAAGGAGGGAAGGAGGGTGCTCAGAGTCCTCACTGAAACGGCTTCATCTTCACTCCTAGCCAGGAAGAAAACTGAGGGGTTTTAAAGGCTCGTGCGGCAGCACCGTGCTCAGGTGCTGTTGCTGCAGGCACTACACAGAGGGAGGGAGACTGTTGCAAGCACTATATACATTACTCATTAGGTCACAGCACAGCTCAGCCATTAGCTGGCCTGCACCCCAGAAAGCCCTTAAACTCCATAAACAAATCAGTGATAAAAGTTAGATGCAACAGCCTCACTTCAGACTGCCCAGAGAAGTTCATATTAATGCTTCAGAGGTACATCTGTAATCAGGTCAGCTGCAGTGAGGGAAGACAAGATGCACTTTGGTCCTGCAGGTATTGCGGGGCACAGAGGGAGAGGAGACAACTGTCCTCAGCTTCTTAAATCCTCATGGAGCATTAACTCCTCCAGTTTTCACTGTCACGTGGACAGCAAAAGAGTTTCTCAGCACACACTGCTGCGGAATACATTTTCTCACCTTCTCTCCCTTTCAAACTTTTTCTGTAACTTTATGCCATAGTTGGTTGCTCACGGCTGATCCTCAGCTGCACTTCCCAGCCGGCGGCAGCACCTCCTTTGCTCCTCAAAATAACCACCAAAAAGACACATTTGAAGGAATGTGCGGTAGCGAGAGGGCTACAGGTACAGCGAGGTGGGAGTGCCCGTGGCTCACAGGAAAGAGATGGCACAGGGAAAGGCAGCGCTGTAGCATGCCTCAAATGCCATTGACCCCCGGTTAAATGAACTTCTGGGCAAATATGTAATTACTTTATCAAACACACGCCAAGGGCATTTCTGAAGCTGTTCATTCTCTCAGGTGGAGCAAGTAAATTAGTCCTTGTGAGAAGCCAGGGATTAAACGCTTGTGCACGCCTCACTCATGAACTCGCGGTCTGGGGGAACCTGGCTCTTCTTCTACTTGCTCCTCCCCAACATCCGTCCCGTTCCGGGGGCACAGCCTCCCTCTACGTCTCCTCCAGGCACACCAGCGTCTGCTCCTTTCTCTGGGCTCCATTTCTAAGGCGACTTTTTACAAAACTGTTTCAGTCACCCTTGAAAAAGGAAAAGGCGCTGCTTTGCAGGGATGGCCAATGAGTCCGTGAGGCACCGCCAGCTTCATTTAAACCGTTTTGCCCCCACCCCCATCCCTGGTCGGGAGTTGGGTGGTGGAAGGAGGAACTGAAGAGACAGTGGTGTTGGGCGTTTCGAGATGACTAGGGCAAAGTCACCCAAGCCATTCCTTTAATGCCAGGGGAAGAGAGGGGGTCCTTTACCTCTTTAACCCATCCTCTCACAGTACCAAACTCTCCCCACCTTCCTTGGGCTGAAAAGATGCGAAAACATCAGCACGGCAGATGCAGAAGATCCCTCACCCTGGAGGAGGCTCGGTCAGGCTCCCATCGGGAGCCTCAGCCCAGGAGCGGACCCGCCGCCGCGACCAGACGGGCCTGCGGAGGCTCCACCGACCCCGCACGGACAGGGCTGTGGGGACTGCGCCGGAGGATACAAGGGCGGAAGGTTCAAGCCCGTCTCCCCGGCATCCCGCTTGCTCTTTCCCGAGGGGCTGTGTCCGTAACACGTGCCGTCGGGGGTCCCGGCGCGGCGCGGGGTACGGGATGTGAACTTTCCCCGCTGGAAAGACGCCCGGAGGAGCAGCACGGGATGCGCGGGGTCACCGCCGCTTCTCGGGCAGCCGAGCCGCCCCGCCCCACAGCCCCCCACTCCGGGGCGCGCACAGCCGGACCGCCCC
>VZTD01003024.1:371597-402808 GCA_013397725.1 Rhagologus leucostigma
GACGGGGGTGTCCCGCCCCTCCCGCGGGGACGCGGCGCGGAACACCCCTCGCTGAGCCGCGGCTCCCCTCGAGCCGGGGCTGCGATGGCATCTGGCGCTGCAGGGGCCCCGCCGGAGCGGCGGTGCCAGCCGCGGCAGCTGCCGTCTGCAGTGGGGTGTAGCGGGGAGCTGAAGGAAACCAACGGCAGGGAAGAGAGAAGGAAAACCCAACTCCGTTTTTTTTCCCAGGGATTTTTTTCTGTAAAGTGAATTAAAACTAACGGATGCCCCCAAGGTACTTAAATTTTAACTATATGGAAGTAGAATACGAGGTATTAAGTGCTTGTAACGGATACTTTTGCACATTTTGTAATTGTTTTCTGCGCACTTTGATTGCAAATTTTAAAGGCACATTTCCCATTTTGCAGTTTTTCCCATGCTCCCTTCCCTCCTAGGAAACAATAGGTGCCTGACAAGGGGCTCGAAGCTCCAGCTCAGGCGTCAGAGGAGGCAACGCTTTCACACTGCCTTTTGGAGGTGTCCCCAGCAGGCCTGGAGGTGCTGCCCCACAGCATCTACAGACACGAAGCACCTCCAGGACTGCCTTTGTTTCCGCTCCTTGCAGAGCAACTCTGCCTCCTTCCTAAGCTGGAATGAAAACTCCAGCGGTTCTGGACCGTTTAGTGTATGTATGAACAACACTTTGTGGAGGCTGGAATAGTCATAGCAGTTATTAGTCCCAATCATTTCGGCCATGCGAGTCATGTGGGTCCGTAAGTGCTGCATCTTGCTCCTTTTTAAAGTGATGCCATTCATTTCTGACACTGGGGGTTTGCTTCCAGGTACACACACATGCCCCAGGTTAATGTGGGCTGGGCAGCTTGGAACTCACCTCCGCAGCGTGGGATGGGACCTACGTATGGGATCATCCTCAGACAAGTTTGTCTTGGTTTAGTAGGGTCTCTCAGACCATGCTGCTTGCACTAAGCTACACTAAGCTTCACTCTCCCTTCCCTCCAAAAGGCAGCAGGAGGCCTCAACCCTGCTTCATCTGCAACCTCGCCCAAGCTGCACTCAGGTCCCTCCTCCCTAGTAGGAATGCAACCCTGCACCTATGGAGAGTGGGAATCCACAGGCAATGGGTTATTCGAGGATAATGGGTGGGTGGAGAAAAGCAGACGGAAGAGAGGTCTCTTCATTTCTCATGTTAATCAATGCAAGGTGAAAAGCTATAATTAAGTTTTCAGGGCTGTGAATCCAGAGTGAAAAGAAGCATGTCCCGCTAAACCTGAACAAGGCCCCTAATCCCTATGCAGGAGGAGGCTGCAACACACCCTTTTCTCCAGCTGATTCCTCCCTTGCTGATTTAGGTAGCTGATGTACAATACCCTGGATGTTTGGGTTGGTGGGTTTTTGTAGATCCCATTCCCAGGTACAAAGCATAGTTAATGAATGTGCTCCTTTGGTTCCAGCAGCTTCAGGTAGGTGAGAAAAGGATGGGAGGGAAAGGACAGGCTTGCAAAAATCAGGTGTCACAGTGCCAGTTATCATAGCACTCACATTCCTGTTTAGCTTCAAGCCCAAGTGACCACGCCAAGTTATAAAATCAGACATCTGTTTCCCAAGAAATCAGCTCTTACCAATTATTTCATGTTTCTTCTTCATGAATTAATAAAGGATCAGTGCTGCTGCTAATGGAAATATATCTTTTTAAAGTAGTTTCAGGAAATTTACAAGGAAGAGATAGGTGGTTTCTGTCCTGTTGTGCAAAGGTAATAGAGAAAGGAAAGTAAATGTTTAAAACCTCACACTTCTTCGGCACACTGTGTGTTTGGGCCATGTTTGCTGAGTGTGTCTGGTGCTCCAGTGGGATTCCCATGGAACTCGCTCGTATAGACAATTGCACTGCATGGATCTGAGAGCCGTGCTTGTTCCAGTTATTTTCTTTTCCCGTTCCAACAGAGGTAAATAATAAAGTTTTCCAGGGCCAGCATCTGAGATATGGATCCCTGCTACAAAAAAGACTTTATAGCAGCCTTCACTGCTTCTTCCTCCCCGTTTCTGCCCACCTTGGATCTGTAAGGAAAACAGAGGTGATATTTTAGTCTTGAAAATAAAGGTAAAGATAGTGTAAGAGATGCTAAGGCAGAGGCCTGAGGCGAACAGTGTCCCAGATTGTCTTTCCTTCTGGAGACACTGCAATTGATACCTGATGTCTGTGTTCCCTGTCCTGGGAGTGCAGGCTCGTAATTGTGTTTGTGTACCCTGGGTCTTTGTGTACCCCAAGAGCAACTTCAGGCTGCTGAGAAACAAAAGGTGTCTTGAGACTTCTCTGCTGGTACCCCTGCCAACATTACTGTCTTCAGTCCTGCCTCAGGTCTGCCAATCACACCTCCAGGGGTAGTATCTGAAATTTGGGTTTATGCAGCAGAAGCAGAAACAGAAGATAAAAAAAGGTGTTTTAGTTGGGGATTCAGCTGTTGGATGCTCAGTTTTGCCACAAATAAAATTGTCACTCCAAAGTCAGCTGCTGGTCTTGATGGTTTTCAGGGCATAGCAGAAAGCAAATTCCTAATTTCAACTACAAACTTTTCCTGACAGTGTTGTTTTTGACATAATCTGTAAATACCCACACTGCAATTGCAGTGTTCAGTGTGACTCTCTGCAAGGAAGCTGGGATGTGTGGTGGGATGGCCAAAGAACTCGGTACTTCCAAGCTTCCACCTCTAATCACTAGAAAGGCTTTCAGCACAGACAAAGCTTAGCAAAACTCTCTCCATCAGTTGTCCTTCTGAAAGGGTTTGCTGTGAAAAATGGAGTCTTTCAAACAAGCCAAATAATAACCTTTTGATTTTTGTATTTTAGGAGTGCTTAAATGCTTGAACTAGATTAGTGTCCCTTTCACTCCTGCTATATAAACAAATTGTTAGGCAAGATAATGCTAATAGCTGCTGTTGACCTGCAGGGGCCTATGGGCTCAGCTAAAGTCAAGGGCCTAAATGGAAGAAGCAGTTCAGTGAACTGGAAGAAGTCAGGGCATTGAAAAACACAGAAGCTGCTTCCCAGGACAAGGAGCACCAAAGCATGTCTAGGTCATAAAGTGCAGCAGGAACTGCCTGGGTGTCCAAGCAAGATCAAGGGATTTGGGGTCTGTGCATGCGTGCAAGAACAAAAATACAAGAAAAACTGTGCAGAAAGGGTTGTGGGTATGGCACTGAGGATGTTCTTGAGGCTCAGCTTTACTACAGAGGCTACTGGAGACAGAATGAGGACACTGCCTGTTACTGGGGGTTTTGCCCTGTCTTTCCAGGCGAAGAGGTCAGTGTTGTGGTGCGTTATGGCCGGTTCCATGGCCAGCAATATCATATTGGCCACTGCCATCTCCCCCCTTTCCCTCCCTGTGTTTGGTTCTTCCCACAGAGGGTTCTGGGTTCCCCGATCCCCCGTTGGCCCACGGTATTTCTCCCCTCCCACGCTATCCTCCATTGGTCTGTACCCTTTGCCCACCAAGATTCAAACCCATGTCCCTGTCTTATTGGTTATTCCATGTTTTCCCCGCCCTTTGGTAAGGGTATAACAAGCCCTGGTAACGGCTTTTGGCCACTACTCCTTCTTGTGACCTCCAAGTTGAATTAAACCCACTCCTGTTCTCCCACGCAGAAGTTCCCTCCGCCTCGTTCTTACCTCCTCAGCGCGCCTTGACCATCGGTGGGTTAGGCGAGTCCTGGCTGGAACCTCGCCAACCCTCCCGCGCGCCCGCGAGCAGCCTCCGCCACCCTCTCCCGCATGGGTGGGTGCCTGGCACTAGTGGTCCTCGAGCTAGCCGAACAATATAGTGCCGCGGCAGGTCAGTGTTCACATCTTATGTAAATAAACTGTCCTCCTGATAGCAAAATCATTGCAAGGCCACATATGCAAGCTCACCACTCAGACAGTGGTGCAGGGAACATAGCTCCCACTCCCCTCACAGACAGAGAAGGTAAGGACACAAGAGAGCCTTTCCACAGCTGTAGTTTCTTTATGACTGTCTGTGCTTTTCTATAGCAGAGGTGTAATTTTTGAAGGGCTTTTGGGACATGCTCAAACCCTTCTAGTGTCTTATTTTTCTCCCTTTTTGCATTATCAGTGTTACAACAGCTCAAAGCCAACTCAGCCAAAACTCCTTTAAATTTGAAACAACAGGGTTGTGATCCTTGAACATATTTCGGATGATGGAGGTTGGACAAAATCAGGTCTGCATAATGACCTTCCCATCTTTTTACCCTGACACCAACCAGCTCAGCAGATGGATCTGGATAGGAAGGAAGTCCAGTGTTGGAAGGCCAGTGCTGGAAACCCAACAAGTAATGAGAAAGCTGGAAGGGAGTTCAGCTTCTTCAGTGATCCCAAACACTGCAGCAGCCAAGCTTAAGTTCCTTTCTGAGGAACATGCCTGAACTACTCATTCCCCCATGGCAGCCCCTCCTATGTCTATGCCTGATGGGATGCAGCAGGGCAAGCTCCGGTGCTGATGCAGATGTTCCTGTTGCATGGTGTCACACATGGCCTGTGTCATGCCTTCCAACAGGCATTGCTGGTGGAGGGCAGGCAGCCTACCTAATCCCCAGGAGTAATCTTCCCTTCCTCAGTGCTGAGGGAGCCTGTTTGCTTTAAAGTCAGCATTCAGTTATCATTGCTCATTGGTGCTGGTGGGGTTATGAAGATGTCAAGAATGCCTGAAGATCTTTGTAACCTGGAGGCTGCATTATGGTTTGTTTTCCAAATTACAAAAGCATTTGTTTTTCTTTTCCTAGTTTGAAGCTACCCAGGTTTTTCCACACATCATGGCATTTGAAAATAAAATGTATGCATAACTGTTTGCCAGCAAATGATTTATGCATTCAGTCTTTCAAAGCAGGAACCTACTTGTGTGTACATGAAAGAATTATGTGTGTGAAATCTGCATGTGCACCTACCGGAGTCACATGTTCACTAGGCAAACTGAGCAAATGTTCCCACAGCCATGGAGTTATGGGCCAGGATGTAAACGAACGTCTCCCGTCTGCAAATACAGCTCTGGCACAAGTTAATGCAGAGAGGGTGCCAGAAGTGTTCAGGTTTCTTGTGCCCACAGATCTAAGCCTAGTTCCTTCTACCATTAAAATTACTTTAAAATAGACAGGATCAAGCTCAGAACTCTAGAAACTTTTACCTTGACTTCAAGCAATGTTATGAAAGAACTAAAGTCAAAAGACTGAAAATAAATTTTTATAGCTACACTGTTTACACTATAGCAGAGTTTTTCCTGGTTTTGTGTCCTTCACTTGCTTTGCAGATCTCTTTCAGTGCATTAGTTTCTTAACTTTTTCATTCCGAGTTACTTTGATCCTGCAGTTTCTTGAACTAGTTTCTTATCTCTTGCATACCGATCTCCCTCCACTCCATAAGCTAAGGCCAGGATGTTTTAAATGCCAAGATCAGAGGTTTGCATTGCAGTAATTCTTGAACATATAATAAATAATGAAAAAGGTGCTGCACTCCAGATATCATCCAACATGTTTCAGCTCTGGTTTTCATTTTCATCAGAAACAGGTTAATCTGGCTGGGTGTCAAAACCACAAAAGCATTTTTTACCATCTTGTTCTTTCCTGGTGTTAACTTAGTGTTTTTTTAATGTTGTAGAGGTGAGATGTGTTGTGTGGTACAGTACAACCTTGTGATCCTGACCCAACAGCCCAATGACTTCATGCCCATGTCCTCAACCTGACAAATCCTGCAAGTCTCACTTAGTGGTGCCCCACCTTCCACTCCTCTCCTGCCATGGTGCCTGTGAAACACACTGTCCACAAGGTGTTTGGACTTTTCCTGCCTTGGGATCCCCTGTGGTATTTACTTCTCCTGCGTTATTCACCAGACATCTGTGCCTGAAGCCTGCTGCCCACAGAAGGAGAGAGGCTGGCTGCTGTGCAGGTGCCACAAGTGTTTGTTTCCTTTGCGCAAAGTAGTTCAGCTAGAAAAGCTAGTTTGCCTCAGCGGTACCCTGTCACAGGTGAAAGAAGGTCATTGTCCCCCTTTCCATGCAACTCCCAAGGCTGTAAATCAACCTGTTACAGTGGTGGGAAACAGACGGTTTGTTCGGACAGAAGGGAAATGAAGAGAGGAGTCTGCAGTTTGGAAACAGGCCGTTCTCCAAGACTGGTCCTGCAGAGATGATGCTGAGCTCACACTGTGACTTCAGCACAAGTTTGTCTCCCAAGAGCATCCCCAAGCTCAAGAGAGGAAAGTGTCATGGCCCTCCTGGTTACCAAAGAAGAGCTCTCTAGGAGCCCTCCAGGATGTCAGCAAGGCTCCCCTACCTGCCTGTCTTCGTGGGAGTAGCAATTTGATACTCAAGTAGGAGAGATTCTCTGTGCTTGAGAAGCACCTGGCTTTCTCACTGCCATCACCAGAGAGGGCAAGGAGCTCAGGCAGCCGTTCGAGCTCTGCACCATGGCAGTGAATGTGAGCTGGAAACCAGAAACTGGGGTCTTGCTCCCTCCTATGGCAGGGCAGACCTGTTCAGAGGGGAAGTAGTGGATTTCCCAAGAAACACCTTGTGCTGCAGAGAAAGCCTGCTTCACTAAGGGATGAGAGAGTACGAAACTGTCACTGGAATGCTCACCTCCAGGTCTTCTGTAATACTATTATATTATTTTGCATGTGTATGTGTGGCATTGCCTTTTTTTGTTTGTTTGCTTGTTTCACTGTTGAGCTCTGCGATGGCTTAGTTGCATCTCTTGCTTCAGGTGATATCTGTGCTAGTTGTCTTCTCACAGCATTGCAAATCAGGCGTATGTCTAGGGAGGGCAAGGGAACACTGATCTCAGAGAAATGAGAATCAGCCTTACTATATTTTTCATTCTTGGATGGTTCTCTTGTGTTCTAGAAATAAGACACAAAGGGTCTACAGTTAATTAAGGTGGGAAGGAACCATCACATTTGTGGGATTAATGACAGACCAAATTATAAGGCAGGTCTAGGAAGGAAATGTTGAAAGTGTGTTCTTAATTTAGTGTAATCTGTCTGAGTTAGCTTTCCATTGTCAGGAATCACCTGCAAGAAATGTAGGGGCAGACTCAAGCAAGGCAGGGCGGGAGCAGATCCTTTACACACAATAGATCTATTCGCTGCTATGACTGCCAAATGGACCACAGTTCTTTGTTAAACCAGGTACTTCTATTGGAGCTAAACCCACCATATTTACAAATCACAGACAAAGTTGCTTCAAATTCCACTTTAAGAACCTGTGAAGGTATTTGACACTGAAATCCAAGTGGCACTGGTTATGTGATATTTAAGTATCCTTTGTTAATCCCACTGGTTGCACAATGCATTCTGGGACAGATGTTTGAGCCCTTTTCCCATCCTCCTGAAAGATTCATCAAGCAAAGTTTTTGTTTGGTGGTGGATTGTCTTTATGTCAGTATTTTCCTGTGTATAAGCTCTGGCCTGCAAGCTCCGACAGCCACTACTGATGGACAAGTCCTTGTTTCTTGTCCTAGTTCTCTTTCCATTAATGGATACAATAATAGTGAATTTCTTTTTAAAGGACCGTAACTTTCTTTAATGGAAATTATCATATGAGCTACACAATGGCATTTCTCAATGTTCAGGATGAAATTAAAAGGTGAAAAAGTCACAGGATGCAGAAAACTCTAGATGTAATATCTTCTTCACCACTCAGTACTGCCAAACCACATCCCCTTTAGCTCTTCCACACTGTGCACACTCCTGGTTGTGTGATAAGTGAACAGACTGCCCTGCCCCACCCTACCCTACCCTACCCTGCCCTACCCTACCCTACCCTACCCTGCCCTATCCATCCTATGGACCTGTCACTGTGGCCACTGCCACTGCTTCTGCCCAAAGAGTCTACCTAGCTGGAAAGCTCTTGATGGTTGGAGCTTTTTAGTACATGGCTAATAGATGTGACATACTAACCAGATTTATTTTTGTATATTTAACCCAGAAGTAATATCTATTCCAGAATTAAAACCCATATTTAGTTTGGAACACATTGACTAATCTTCTGGAATAGACTGAATCCTTTTTAAAATTGGTATTATAGTGAAAGTGAATTTTTTGCATCTTTTTATAAGGAGTTTGGTCTTTTGGTAGGGGATATTAGTTAGATTGTGCTGAAACACACTTAACGGAAAACATAATTTCAAAGATTGAGTGAGTTTTGAAGTATTGGGGTTTTATTTACCATTTATATAGTATAAATTAAAAATAGGTTGTTAAAATGAAGGTAGTAATAGAAATTGCACAATGTATTTAACAATTGGTGGGATAGTCAGCACAGTTATTTAGCCAAGTATACTTCCTCTGGGAATCTGGTTCTACCGCATATAATTAGACAAAAAACAGTGGGGAGAAGGGGGTGATTTTAGAAAAATTAGCTTTTTTATGCTAATGCAAATACAGAATAACTTTCTCACTAGATTTGAACTGAGACAAATAAGCATGAGCCTCTGAAATCCAGCACCAAGAACACACAGAAGGGTAGCTCTGGACTGCTTCCCAGTTGCCTACAGCAACTCTGATTCTTTCTGGGTGGCAATCCATTATTAAAACATAACAATAAAAGCAAGGTTGCTGTATGTTTACTATAAAAGTAAAAATGCATTCATGATAAGAGTGATAATTGTATAATTGTAGTACATTGTATAACTGTAGTACATACTTGGCCGGAGAACACAAAATTCCTAAAGATAGTGCTGTTTTGAGCGTATGGGAATGAATTAATTTTTTTATCCAGACTCTTTAATGTTGTTTTTAGGCTAGGTTAGAATAAATGTAGGGAAGTGCAACCAGCAGAGCTGGGAGCAGTGTGGAAAAACAACTCTAGCCTCATGGAAGAGCCCATGTGGTGATCAGTAGCACCAGTCCAAGGCAGTGGAGGGTGAGTCCTGAGGTACAGCCTAAAGACCTGGAGAAGGACTTGAATGGGGACATGCACCACATGCTGCAGAATGAAGATCCACTTGTTGGTCAGTAGTCAAACGTCTGACTCCTGCTAGTCTTTCAAGCTCTCCCCTGCCCTATCTGAGGGTAGCAGCTACAGCTTACTGGAAACCAACATTATTTGGTGGCAGAATTTTTTTTTTTTAACATTTTGTTTGTACAATACTGCATTCCAGTTCCATTCACTGCCAGGAAAATCGTTGGGCCCACTGTTGTGGCAGCAGTTGTGAAATCAGTGTGAGCATTTATAGATCTAAACAGCTGTAAATGTTCTCTTACAAACCAGACACCCTCAGCTCCAAAAGACCCAAGACTCACATAATTTTGTGTGCCCTTCTGCAGACAGTCCAGCAGCTCTGAGCATTCACGCCTCACTGATATTTGCAGAGCTCCCACGGTCCCTGGGGCAGTGATGGACCAGAAGGTCTAGATGGGGATAACTGTATAGCTCTAAGGCTTCAAGCCTTGCACATCTGCACAACAAATGTGAAACATCTGTTGTTTCATGGAGAGTGTTTGTTTCCTTAAGAAAATCCCTAACTTATTGGGGTCTTGGCTTAGGGTAATGCTCGCGTGGGAAATCACGTCTCTTGGATGGGATGTTTGGCTCACTATCCACATGGCAAATGAAGTGGCTGTTGTGAGTTCCCTGCAACAGTGCCTTCTCCTGGATCAGGTGACACTTCCTGAACCACCATCCTGCTCAGTTCCTGTAGTCCACCTGTGTTGCAGTCCTATATGGTCTACTATAGATTTTCTTAAACCATGAGCAAAACATCCCCTGTTTATCTAACTGTGTGCAGAAGGCTGTTCTGCATGACCATTTCTGCTACTGCAGGAAAAACTTCTAGTGACTAGTTAGAAGTAGCTCATCAATGTGTAAGTTTGTCAGTTCTGCAGCAGGTCCTGCTTGGGGAAGTCCCCAGCACAGCCAGATTTGCCATCCCATATGTGAACACATTGACACATTCAGTAATGTCTATAAAATGATCTAGGTACAGCAGGATCTGCCAGGGAGAATCTCTGGGTCTGTTCCAAATTCCTGTATGTAATCCCACCTAATTCCTCCTGAAGGAGCTAGACAAAGACTTTACTGTGAGGATGTCCGGGACCTCAGGCAATCACCTGGTCTGAGATCAGTCCCTTGTGTCACCTCTGAAGAGACCAGCTGAGAGCTCTGAGACCACCCAGGGAACCAAGGTCTAAATGTGCAGGATGTGCACCCAGATGCAACCCTGACACCAGCAGCACTGTAGCTGTAGCTATAGGACACACTTGAATGTCTGTAACTTAAATTCCATTGCTCACAAGTGCATAGGGCTTCTCGCTCCATTGCAGGTCTGGAAATCCTGGCATTTTAAACTGCTTCCAAATCATAAATGAAACCCTAGGACAAGAACCAAAGATTCTGGAAGTGAGACTCTGTCTCTGCACTCTCTTTTAGGTCAGTTTTAGTGGCAAACTCAAGACAAAAATCTCTGTTTCCGTCATTTTGCTGCAAGAGTTTCTTGGGGGTTGTTTTTAAGACAACCCATTCAGTGTGTTTACGAATGGGTTAAGAAAGGCAGGAGGACTATAAATGCATCTGTCCTGGTCACCGTACCACTTTTCAATTCTCCTTGAAGTCCAACTTTGGTTGTGGTGAACTGCCATTGCATCTAGGCTCAGGGCATTTACATGTTTGGATAAGAAATGTGTCAGCTTTTGT
This sequence comes from Rhagologus leucostigma, assembly GCA_013397725.1. Lineage (NCBI taxonomy): Eukaryota > Metazoa > Chordata > Aves > Passeriformes > Rhagologus > Rhagologus leucostigma. Next base: position 382,270 of record VZTD01003024.1, read on the forward strand.
TGAAACTCACTTATTAAGAAACACAGAGGATTTATGCTTCTCTTCTGATGCTTGGAATTAGTCTTAGAAGGTTTTCCCCAGTAGAAAAAGAAAATTCAAGGTTCATACTAATTTTCTTGAAATACTACTTTGACTTCTGAGGGGCTTTGAAGGGAACACCCCTGTCCAACAGATGAGTGTAGCAAAAGGGAGTATAAAATCATAAATAAAGCTAATTCCCTTTCTGTGCTTTCTTGGCCTACAACAGTCATAATTTTTTCCCCACACATCTTTCTATACAGCAGGTTTCCCTGTGTTACCCATGATCACCTTATCACTAAAACTGCCCAAGTGCTGAGATACAGACTGGATGAGTGGATGGCAAGGGGGGTGGAAAATTAGAATGTTAGTGATCCATGACCTGGAATATCTATCAGCCAGTTACTAGTGGTGTATCTCAAGCACTGATGTTGGAGCCAGTGTTGTTTAATGTCTTTATTAAGAGCACGTGGGATAAAGTGCACTCTCAGTGAGTTTGTGGACAAGCAATCAATAACCTGGAGGGCAGGGCTGCTATTCAGAGGGAGCTGGACAGGCTGGAGAGGTGAGCTGACAGGTGCTCGTGAAGTTCAGCAAATGTCAATGCACTTTCCTGCAACTGGGCCAGAATAACCCACTGCACCAGTACAGGCTGGGGGCCGACTGGCTAGGAAGCAGCTTTGCAGAAAAGACCTGGGAGTCTAGCTGGAGTGTGTCCTTTTAACAATGTCATCATGGGCTGTGTTACCAAAACAGTAGCTAGCAGGAGGGAAGCGATTTTTAGCATCTTTAATTAGCATCTTTAAGACTGCATCTGGAGCAGTGTGACCAGTTTTGGGCTCCCCAGAGCAAGCAAAACATTAACAAACTAGAGTAAGTCCCACAGAGATTCACTGAGATGGTCAGGGGCTGAAGCATTTGTTGTAAGAGGAGAGACTGAGAGAGTTGGGCTTGTTCAGCCTGGAGAAGGCTCAGGGGGTTCTTGATGCAGTTTACAGCCCCCTGACAGGAGGGCGTAGAGTAGACACGTACAGACTCTTCTTGGGGTGCCCAGGGAAGTGACGGGCACAACTTGAAATGAGGGAAATTGATATAAGGATTCCTAAGGGGCGGGGTGGAAACCCAGCAAGAGTGGTCAAATAGTTAAACAGTGACCCATAAAGACTGTGAATCTACGTCCTTGTAGATACTGTAGATATCAACTGGACAGAGCCCTGAGCGAGCTGCACTGGCCCTAACCCTGCTCTGAACAGAAGGCTGGACTAGACACCTCCAGCAGTTCTGTGATTTTGTGACTCTGATTTAGCTGAAGGGAAGATAGAGCCCAGAAAGACCTGTGCTTTCCTAGCCATGTCAGCTTGTTCTCTGCAGACAGCAGGACAGCAGAGCACACTCCAGTGCACTTCAGCTGTGCCTCTCCTATTTTTAGCAAATACTGGAAACTGAGTAAGTGATAGATACAACCACGCTGACTGTCTGTCAACACTGTTTAGTGATGTGGATCTAATCAACCTCCCACCGAAGTGCATTGTAAGATTCCCATCCATATAATGGGATTTGATAAAGGTGCCATAAAAACAGTAGGATTAACACAAGCTGCAGCATTAGAGGCAGAAGTCGTAGTAGCTCATGCAGAACTATCTCCTGCCCTTTCCCAGTGCTCCATCAGATACACACACACTTGTTCCCACACACGTGCCATCTCCTCTGCGGTATCTGCAGTTCTGTACTATAAATCCTACAGAGCTAAAATTAATTAAAAGAGAGATGCATATGTACTGTCAATAAGAGAATGAGACTGTTCATTACAGATAAAAATGTTTTAAATCTTCAAGAACACCATGGGGAAGCTGGAGGGTTGAGGCTATAAAAGATATGAAGTGATCAAAGAATATTGGTTTCATCAACCTGTGTTGTTTCATGGTACTCCTAATTCAGAACAGAGTGTAGTCAGGTGTGAACTTCTTCTGGGATCTGACATGTTACTGTCTTTTGTAGCAAGAACCAAGTAACCAATCACTAGAAATGTGCCATTACCTGAAAGAATATGATCTTTTGATTCTCCTCTGCTGTGGCTGAACAAGTGTCTTTTGTTCCGTGAGTAGAAGAGTAATATAAAGGGCTTTGCACAGAATAACATAAAGAAGAATTAGGCCTTATATAACATTCTCGGCAGGAAAAGGACAATTTGGGGAGGGGTTTCATTAATGTGCCCCGATCTCTGCAGGAAGCCCAGCGGGGAGGAAGGGAAGAGCAGCGAATACAATCAGACAATTGTTAGGTGAAATGGGACCTATGAGTGTATGAGAGGCTGCATGTTCATTCAGACAATGCAGTAAAATAAACAGAGTGTGACAGCAAGAGATGAATGGGAAGTTAATTCTGTTCATATTTACAAGATTTCAATGGCAATATTTTCTGAACAATGGTCCCTATTGATGCTACAAGTGCTTACACATTGTGCCTGCTACTTGCTGAACAGACATGACACTATTCGAGCAGCTGTATTCTCTAATTGGGAAAGGGAAGTTTCCAAAAATGATGAAAGGCTATCTCTCATCCATGATGGAACTGTTTGGAATCTAACTCATTTTGGTGCCTGATTTTTCTCTTTTTTCCTCCTAATTGGCATCTCTTAGATTTGTTCTCTCAACTGGCAGAGCAAGTATAGGCCAAACTTTATTAACTTCGAGTTTAGTACTTCAGTATTTTATCACTAGTTCTTATCAGAATAACAAAATAAACAGCAGTTTTGTCTACATTAGAAGGAGATTGCTGTTTTGAGCAGGCCATTTAGATATACATCTCCTTTGCTTTTATAAACTGTGTCTCCACTAAGAGGATTTGCATGTCTACATGGTTCAACTGATTGGCAACTTCTCCTGGTGCATACAAGGTCCCTGTACACTTCCTTATTCTAAGAAAGTACTTGGCCATAATGAAATACTTGGGAAATAAGGGAGGGGAGTGAGGAGGACAAAAAAAAAAAAAGTCAAATCTCCCATGAAATAACTTATTACTTGTGTTATTAAAGGACATTCTATACAAATATGTGCTCTTTGGGGCTATGAATTCTTCATGCTTTTAAACAAAGTAGTTCTTGCCAGCAAAAACTTTAGCCATAAGCACAACAAACCTCTGTCTTGAACTCTGAGCCAAGTTTCACACCACTTTTCTGTCTTAAAGGCCGATTTTTACACCATTTGGCTAGAAAAGCAAATTCGCATTACTTCTGTGAATCCTGTGTGTTTGCTTGCTTGCTGTCTGTACACCAAGCTGCCTGATTTTCTCCACATTTTGTGCAAAAATTGGCCCCTCCCTGGCCACAGGGACAGCAGGCTGCTGTAAGCAGGTCCAGGTGCTGACTGACATCTGGAGAAACTCTGGGTCATTTCTAGTCTGGGATCTAAAAATCACCAACCAGAGCTCCAGTCTCTTCCCTCATCCCTTAATTTTGGTACAGCCCAGCCCTCCTTGATTTTGAAACCACTGCCTCTAATATTTTGGGTCCCCAGGGTTTTACACAAGGTCCCTGGAATTTGGTCCTATTGGCAGAGCTGTGCTGGAGGTTTAACCCTTGAAGGACTCAGCAGGGAAGGACAGGAAAGTTTAGAAAGGATTTTCTTGACTATGGAAACATTGTTCTTGAATTACTTCAAATCAATGGAAACTTCCCACCGTCTCTTCTAGTTGATCATATACATTTCTTCTGTCTGTATCTTAAAAATTTACCTTGTTGTGATGGTCCACTCTTGTTCTGAATAACACTTTATCTTTCAATGTCCTCCTTGAGCAGTATCCACATGTGCTGTTCCTCTGGAAAAGCATTATAGCAATAACAGAATGGAGGGCAAGGCTCCAGGAGACGTCATGTTGCTGCAGATGAAAACCTAAAAATTAAGAGGAATAACTCTCATTTTCCACCTTCACTGTGACTTTAATCAGTAATATATCTTTAATCAGTAATATATTTTATACTGCTTTAGATTTTCAACACAATGAACAGAGGATTCTCACAACAACCATGAGGATTAGTTACAGAGATATTATTATCTCTGAACTAGATGGAAAGAAATGATCTTGTAGCCAGAGGACACCTTTACAAACCAAAAAGATATTGCTTTGATTCAGAGAGGTCTGAGACCATGGAGTAGTAATTTAATTTCCATGCTTCAATTTCTCCATCGTATTGAAACAGGAACACTGATATTCATCTGCCATGGAGGGGCATTCTGATGAGGATGAGCAGGGTGGTACAGGGCTTTTACAGTGGGGAGCACGGGCACAAAATAAAATTAAAATTTAAGAGATGAAGAAAAATAACAGGTGCAGAAAGGCGAATCAGCTTGCTCAGGTCTGTGCAGTGAAGCATCTGTGGAGGCAGGATCAAGAAGTAGGAGCTGCCAGCTGCTGTTTCTGTAGCAAGCAGCTTCCGGCTGGAATCATGGGCTCCAGAGAAAAAAGGTGGAGGGCTTTTTTCCCCTGGTTTATTATTTTCTGGTTATTATTACAGATCGTGCTGTACCTAGCAGCTTAGCCCTGGGCACTGTGGCTGGTGACATTTTGCAGTGGTGGATGCCATGGTTAGTGAAATGCCTTTCAGCGAAGTAAAAGGAATATTGTTTCTTGACCTTTTGCTGAGATATCTGTCCCAGACTACTGTGTATGTTAGTCAAAGGACAGTCACATGCTTCTTTTCCCCTTTTTCATACTTTTACAGGCCAGAAAATCCTGCAATCTCCAAGTGATTAAAAGCATTTAATTAAATGCTTTGAAGGGGTTGTTTCTTGCATTATTAAACACGGAAAGGCTCTAACTTTCACAAGAAGTTGAAGAGAAGGGAAAGACAAAGATGGGACAGAGAAGGTTACTGGTGGTCTTCCACAAGCATATAGATAGTGGAATATGAGGGAATATGGAGGTGCTGGGCTGGAGTTAGTGCTGTGCCTCCCCAAACTCCACTTGCAGCCCCACCTCTGAGCCTTGGTTTTGCAGCTGGTGCACTGGGTTCAGTGTTAAATCTGGCCAAGGCCAACCACATCCCCTGATGCTGAAAGCAGCAGGTTCTGCTTCTGCGGCTTGCAATAGACGAAATTTTTTTGTGAAACATCCCCTTGCTTTTTTTTAAACTTTTCCCCTTTTTTTTTTCTTCCATTTCAGATCAGCATCCGCTGCTCAGTTCAGTCATGTTCCCTTTTCTTTCTCTGTGGAAAAAAAGGCATTGGGCATATGTATTTCCTATAATGATTTCAGGGGGTTTAAGGATATTAGCTCAGTTGGAATTTTGTACAGAGTTTTGTATTGCAGTTTATGCTGCAACAGCCTTAAACTGCTCCGGTATCTGTGCTGGATATATTCTCATTTTTATCTCAGAAATTCCAGTCCGCATTGAGTTGAAGTCCTCCATGTAAGTGCCATCCTGATTTCCCGTACGAGGGATACGAGTTTAATCACTGGCATTTTTGTGATTTCTCAGTAGGCTTTTGGAAGCCTGTCTTTGGCCAGGGTTAATCAGGCGGCTCCAGGTGGCTGGTATCACTCAGACCATGTACTTTTCATGGCCATTTCTGTGAAGAGACTTTTGTGTGTGGACGGGTGTGTGAGAAAGCCTGCAGCCTGAGCTCACAGACAGGACTTGTTTAATCATGGCTCTTATCCATTCTGGTGGCAAAAATCCAATCTGTTTTGAATAGAAATAGTAAAAGTTTTCAGATCTTATGTTTTCCAGTCAGGAAAGGAATCAATACCATATATCGTAGCGGACCAAGAAATGAGCTTGAATACCAGAAATAAATGTTCAGTCTGCAAGCAGCTCATAGGCTTGAATGTGCTCAGACAAATTTTCTTAGACAAGCTATTTAAATAGCCTTTGGTAGACAACAAACATAAATACTGCTGCCTGTTTCCAGAAAAGAAATCTGTCTAAACTTTCCTGCTTAGTTTTTTATTGTGAGGTGGTCACCAGGAGATACTTTTCCTTCATTTCCAGATTGTTTTCTTTATGAAAAATATATGCTTTATTGGTGACTTCACATGTACATCAGACCAGAGATCATTCAAATGACCTTTTAAGGCTTCTAGAAGGTATTCTGAAAATATAATATGACAGCTAAGGAAGCTCATGTGTTCTGTGAAAACTGGGACAAAAATTAGTTTTTCTCCCAAACGCTTATACACGGCTGATACTGATTTTTCAAAGGTTTGCTCTGAATTTGTTTGAACCATGTTTTTTCCGACTGAAGATTAGAAAGACAGTAATAGGAATGAAATAACATTAGTAATTTAATATCAGTTCTTTTCTTTTTTCTCCTTCACCTCATTATACAAAGTCTGATAATTGCTGAAATATATTCAGTACTCAATGGGTATCTGTGCAAGACCTAGGATGTGGAGTGGCTGCATAGGAATATTAAAAGTGGTTGTGAATTTTCCAAACTCTTTTATGTCTCAGAGTTTTCACTTCCAAAGCAAAGACAAGTTATTCTCTCCTCCACGAGTGTTTCAATGAAGCACTTCATTGATGAGAGGATTTGCAATTAAGCTCATGCTAAAGCACTCATTAACCATATCACCTTTATCTCTTTAATTACAGGAATGGGAGATGACTACCAACTGTATGAGTTAATCATTGAAAAGTGCCTGTCATTAATTCCTCCCTCTTTGGGAGCTAAAGCTTGCAGGAGGTCTTTACTCAGCTGAAACCCTCAATGAGGACAATATGGACTTTGTCAGACAGGGTCAAGTGGGAGTGGGTGGGTGTTTTGCCTGAGTTAAGAAATAAATGCATTTTGTCGCGGTTCAAAGTTCTCACTTCCCCTCAACACTGTACAAAATCCCATCAGTCAGACCTTGCTGCTGCAGGGAGATTTTGCAATGTGGCCATTGAAATTGTGCGAATGAGCACTGGATTATAACCATGCAGGGCTATTTCCATGGGCGAAACGCCCCTTCTCTCGTGCAGTCAGCAGCAGACCTTTCTTCCTTTTCACTCTCTCCATTGAAGATCCCCTCTGCGTAGGAGAGTCCAGCTTGGAAAAGGGGTTTGACTTTCAGCTCCCCTGTTCTGTTTATTACCCCCTACTGGTTGTCCAAGTTGGCAGCAATGAGGTTGATGAGAGAAGTACCAGGATAGCCAAAAGGAACTTCAAGGCACGGGGTTGCCTGGTTGGACAGACAGGAGCACAGGTGGTGTTCTCGATTCCTTTGGAAGCAGGAATGAATGCCAAAAAAGACTGGAAAACCCAAGACTGGTGTCATTGGTGGAATTTTGGGGTTTTCAATCATAGGGTGGTTTATATGGCATCAGGCATGCTGGAGGTAGATGGGGTTCACCTGTCTAATTGGGGCAAATGGATTCTAGGCTCGTGGCTTGACAGGGCTGGTTGAGAGGCTTTAAACTAGGTTTGAGGGGGGAAGGGGATCAGACAGGCTCACTAGAGATAATCCTAGAGAAGAGGACAGGAATGAAAGCAAGGCTAGGGCTGCTCTGGCCCAAAGAGAGGGATAAATCCTGAACAGGCACCTTGCTGTGATCAGGACTGTGCCAGAAACCTTTATACAACCTAGTTCTTGATCACACTTGTGGAGGAGTGAATAACTTGTCTTTGCTTTGGAAGTGAAAACTCCGAAACATAAAAGAGCTTGGAAAATTTACAACCACTGTCAATATTCCATGGCCCCTCCTTGGTGGCCTTGGTCACAATGTGATTGTCACCAGCTGAGAGGGTGGATAGATGTGGTAGGGCTGCTTCCACAGTTCAACCACTTGGAAGAGACTACTCTGAAGAAACTACTAATAGTAGGGGATTTGCAGCTTCAGTAGACTTCAGATTATTGGTTTTGAGCTCCTTAAAAATTGGGGAAACTGTTGTGAAACATTGCATGGGGACACATGGCAGTACTGTTGTAGGACAAGGATAGTGTGATTGTTCATTCCTTTCTCACTAACACAGGACAAGGCTGTAATTTTCTATTTTAAGGCAAATGGCAGATGCTGTTATTATCACATCAGCAGATCGTTCGGTTATTACTGTTTGCATTGCAGAAGCATCCTGAGGCCCAAACTGTGTTGAAACTCCTATTTGCTATGTACAGGACATACTTTTAGGGGGCTTGTTCCTGCTTGGAAGAGCTTCTGAACAGACAAAGCTGATCATACTTCACTGCCACAATGAAAATATGCATGTTTTACCCAAAGTTGTAACTCAGGAAGTCCTTGATGAAGCTGTCAATTTTTTTAAGGACAGACTCATTACTCAAGCAAGGTGGAGACACTCAGATCTAATCAGATGTTTTGGTTTTGAGTCTAGGAAGAAAATATGGCACATGCTCAAAACAATCTACATTAAATGGGGCAGTGGAAGCATCAATTCCACTTGTTAAGAAAGCAGACTGCTCATGAGAGGCTTAAAGATTTTTGTACACTTCTTTGCTAATGATCCCTTTTAATTACTTGCTGTAAGTCATCTGGAATGAAAACACCACCATACTCCTGTAAAGAAGTAGGGCTTTGTAATGCTGTGTATTATGTATGGATTTAGGGCCCTGTGGATTAAATTTGGCAATTTCAAGCATGCCAAGTTACTAATCCACACTTTGTCTATAAAAAATAAAAAGAAGCAGTGAGGCAGGCTGATGCCCTGAGGATGGCTGGGGAATTCCAAACATGCCTGTCTTCTGCAACTCCCATCCAGGGAGCAAACATCATCATGCGTGTTGCAATATATACAGGAAGACCAAATAGACACCCTTGCAGCAAAGCACAGGCTGTTTTATCAGGTCCTTCTCTATGTTTTCATCTCATGGTTATTTTTCTTGACATTTTTGTTCTTCCAGTTTCCTAGTGTTTTAAAGTATGTATTTGTCACATTTAATTCTATTTTCCTGTAATAGCTTCATCCACTGCGAATTCTCTTGGAGAACAGCCCAGAGATTTTTGTTTCTTCTTCTGCCTTTATTTTCCCTGCATCTGTTATTACATCATTTGTATGGATTACATCCACATAATTTTAGCTTTTATCTCAAACTTATAATGCCATAGTCAGGCTGTCAAAATGGCTAAATCCTGAGGATTTTATTCCGGTAGAATTTGCACTAAATTGTCTGTGGTTGCATCAGTAAGTTGAATGTTGTAGTATTTCTAGTAGGGGGGACAAAATTATATAGGTATAGGAATGGGGCATGAGTGAAAAATTATTTTAGAGGCTGGTAAACTGAATCATATTTTGCAATTTTCACAGGGTCAATGATGAACTGTTAGAAATAAAAGGATCTTGAATCTGGGTTCATTTTTGAACCTTTGACCACACTTTTTGTTCCATAATTCTAATGGTTATTGTTAATTTTTTTTAATACTGAATTTGATACATTCTTTATTTTTTCCCTGTATCTTAATGATAGATCCTGGACTCTTGTATAAAATATTTAGTTGGCTAAAGTTTCCTGTTTGTAAGTCAGTTGCCTTTTAAAGATAACTGGATTCCACCCTTCTGTACTTACTCTATCTCGCTCTCTGCCTCCACCTCCCCCACATCCATCACTGGGGCTTGCTTAGCCCTAAATCCCACCCAGCACTCAGTGCTTAGGGTTTGGTGAATTTGGGTACCAAAACACAAGAAAGAGTCAGGAGGATTAATACTAGATTTACAGAACCCTTGTAAGTTTTTGAAAACTGTGACTTTTTTTCTGCTCCCTTCACCTGTCTTTCTCTCCCTTCTTCATCATTCACAATACCTCTCTGAGTGGGTATTCATAGCCTAACTTAATTCAGCAAATTGAGACCAAATTAAGGATATTCATAACCCTGCACCCCAGAATTAATTAAATGGAATAAAGGCAATTACAGATTTAATTTTTCTTGCTCAATATCCACCTATCCTGTTTTCATGTGTGATTAACCTACCAAACATTTCAATTTGTTTCTCAGACCTCCCCCCTCAGACCTAGCTGGAATTATTGGTAGCAAAATTTGTCAGAGGATGAATTACACCAGTGTTGTGCCAGACTCTTCAAAGTACCTTTATTCAAAAGTCACATTTCATAAAATAATTGAGGTCTCATGTTGGGGTTTATCTGATAACCAAGATGCAGATAGGTTTCGTGAGTAATGTGACTGTTGTGTGACATCCTATTTTTCTGTTGAGCCCTCTGCCCACCTGGCTGCTGTGAGTTACAGGAGACACCTCCTCCTCCAGTGTCCAGCTTTTAGAAAGGCGCAGTGACCGCCAGCTTTGTATCCGTTCAGACGGAGAAATGGCATAACAACACCCAGTGGTGCTTTTTAGGAGAAATTCCTGGTTGATGGTGAGAGCAGGCTGGCCAGGACAGTGAAATCCCATCCATGTGCAGACTTAAGAGGAGGTATCAGCTGGACCTTTGGGACTAGTGCTCTGGATCCCATCTCTGAATTTCTCTTCACGTTTCATTCCTGTAGACTCAGTTATTGAATTTGGTCCTAGCAGGTTCCTAAGAAGATAGATTATTTCTAAAAGCAGTTACAAATTACAGGAGATTTAAAAAGTTTTATGAACATCTGTGGGAAAGTGCATCACATCAGTGGTGTTTGAAGTGATGAAAAAATGAACATCAGCATTCAGGGTTGATTTACTGTTCATAGACAAGTAGGTGTTAGTGACAACATTAAAAGACCCTCGCTGGGTCAAGATTTGGTGGAGTTGCAAATCTTTTAAGACTTAGGGTCAAATGCAGCCCATATTGGCACACCAAGTGATCCCACTCCATGTCAAGGATATGAAATAGCTGGATTTTTAATGTATCTCAGCATTGCTCGGGAATATGTGCTGTCAAATAACTTCTTGGGGGACACTCATATTCTCAGAGAGAGGAGTTGAGGAGAACTCCAAGTTTCAGATTTGCCTGCCAGAAACAGTATTTCCCTAAACATGTCCCACAGTAAGCAAATCTCCCACTTCTGGGATGGTGCTGTTCTAGTGGCTCCTTGGATAAAACAAAGAAGCAGAATGGAAGGGAAAGAGGGAGAGTTATACCTTTTCCTGTCCTTTTTGGAGAGGAATGGTGAGATGATAGGTAAGATTTGAAAGGAAGACTTGCCCACACCTCATTGCTCTTGGGACACAGGCACGTGATCCCTTGCAGCTCGATACCACTTCCCTGCTGGGCAGGGGACAAGTTGCAGAACAGGACTAGGTGCTGCCAAGAGCTTTCCTGTCTGGCACTGCAATTAGTTGTGTAATTTGTGGCTGTTTGCACAAGCACGCTCTACTCACTGGTCTCTGCACACTCATTTGTAAATGGGGGTCATCAGACGGGGCTGTTTCCCATCATGTGTCATCTTTGCTGTCCCTCTGATTTATATTTCTTCCATTGTGTCTGCATCCACTGTGTGACTCTGCAACACCAAGGGCGGTCATTTCCTTTGGTACTGGAGGAATCTACTCCAGTAAGCAGCCAGGCTGAATTATCAGCCTGGGGACCTTCAAATGGATTATAATCAAGCTTCAAAATCCAGGGGCCTCGTTTCTCATGTAGTTAGACTATTCAGATACTTGTTCAGATGGTCATTTCAGGGTGACATGTCTGACCACTTGAATGAGAACAAGACTGTTACATTTGCTTTATACCAATAAATAAAACCTTCCATTTGTAGGTGAGTGAGTTACAGCAGCACATCATTCCTACCCAGATAGGAAACCTAGACTTTGGTGCTTAAAATTATGACCCATTTAAAAGCTTTGGTAATTTGCAGTCTAGACTTTTGGAAAAATGTGGGCCAGGGTACCATAAGCAGAGATAGATCCCATCGGGGTCTTGGGTTCAAATGCTGTTTCACATTGACATACACAAACTCCCTTTTTCTACCTCTTAAAGGTTTGTGTTTATGATTCCTGCCATGTTTGTTGGTGATAAATTATAACAAAAATAGCCTATGAGTTTATATTTAGGTGCTTCTGTAAGGATCTGTTGGGCTAAATTTGTCTCTGGCAGGTTACTTTATTTGGCCATTTGGCCCTGAGATGCACATCTCTCATGCTTTCCCAGCAACTCTACGTTTTAGTTCTTACAGGAAAGGAAAGCGTTAAAATCTCCTCCATATAGAAGAGGATATAAGGAAAAGGAATTTGCATATTTTACTCGCTTTTCCTGGAAAGGAACAAGAAAGAGTAATAAGTTCTCAGTAGCAGTCAAGGAACCCTAAGATATCATATAACCAGGAACAGACCATATCATCAGCAGATGCTCAAGTTTTTTGCACACAGTTAATAGCCAGGCAAACTGAAGCAGAGTTGAGGGGTGAAAGACAACCAGTACCCAAGTTTTCCAATTCTTTCCTTGTCTGCTATCACTATATTAGTGTTTTTGCTCTGAGAAATTAATATATTCTCCATTTGAGGCATTTCATACAATAGAATATAAAAAATTCTATAGTTGTAAAGGGTCATCTAGGTGAAAAATGAAAGGATGTTTAAGTATGCAGATTGATATTAAGTAATACTAGAAAAAAATCTATAGAAATTCTTTCTTCTTTTGAAGATTTGGTATCCTTGGGCCCATTACTATGATGTTCACAAAAAACATCAAAGTTTGAAATTAGTGGGCACAAGATTCTTGAAAAATTGTCCTACTCCCAAAATTTAGGAGAAAAGCTGTCCAGCAATATCCCTGTAGAGTGTAAGGGTTGCCTGCTGCATGGCTGAGGAAAGATTGGTGCTGACAGCACAGAAATTACAGCACATGGGTACCTGCTCCAGATGCTCTTCCTTCATTGTTCAACACCCCGAGCCTTTGTACATTGTCATATTCACTGGAGTGGTCCTAAACCAGAGCAAACAACTGACATAACCAGCTGGATAAGCCCAGTAAAGACAACGGTGCACTCCAAGTTAAATTAGCAATAATTAAGCTGAATGTCAGCCTTAGACGTGTGTGTTTCAAATAGGTTGAGCTGCTCATCCTCCTGCTGAGGTTTGTCATGGAGTGGCTCTTGAAGGGCTGGGTGAATTTATGGCATGGAGCCATCCCAAGGTGCTTAGAGAAGGTCAGCTCTCAGGGCCTGCATGTGCTGGGCTAATTTTTTATCACCATAAATGAGTGGCTTGGCACTACTGTGGTTATAGAGAAGGAGCTTTGGATCCTGATTTGCTTTTTTATGCTGAAAGAGCCTTTTCTGGCTGCCTCAGCAAATGCCTGTGATACAGCCAACAAGGGTGCTGCTTCCCTGTCTCTGAGATCACCAAGTTTCAAATGGCTGATTGCCCCTAGCACTATAGTTTTCATCCAGATCATTTGTCCCTGAAAGAGGTTTAATTTATTGGAATTAATTTCATACAGCTGCTGGAATACATCAAAGTGCAGCAAGAGGGAGTTGAGCAAACTCAGCCCCCATGGTGCCTGTCGGCAGGGAAGCTGCCATCTGTCTCCCTGACGAGCTGCATTAAGGTTTTTTTCACTAAGAAATCTGTGCTTTTTGTTTCAGTCTCAGACACTGTTCCTCAAAGATGCTCTCTTTAGGCAGCCAATTTCTGATGACAGTGGCTCCTGGTATAATCACCACTGGTGAAAATACAGTAAAGCTTTAGCTTGGATTTAAAGTTCACCTCTGTAGCAAGTGGGGAGGAAACCTGCTGCTGGCAGATAGCAGGTGGGATTAAGTGGCTTCATTAAAGGCTTCAGGCACACTCTGCTAGGATGAAGCATTGTGGGTTCAGATCTCCACTCATGCAGTCATTTTCTCCAGGGCAAAATTCTGTACATAACACTGCCTAATGGGAGACAGACAGTCTTCACCTGAGACACTCAGCAAGATACAAGGTGACAGAGAATCTCACTTCCAGCAGTACCTTTACACTGTTCTCTCAGCATTTGTGCATTTGTTGATTTTGTCTTTTCTGATCTAACCAGAAAGTTAGCTGCTAGTTCAGCTCTAATCAGTGCAAACACATGTACCTGCAGAGGTGGGAGCCCTGTGCATGCACTGAGCTGTCAGGTACACCGTGCCTGAGCTTAGGAAGGCTCCAGCTCCAATGGTGAGGTCAGATGAACTGTTTGGAAACATGTGATGGTCCTGCCTGTGAGCTGCGCTCTGCTGAGTGACAGCATGACACAGCTAAGCCACTGCAGAGTAAAGTGTCTTTGCTGAAGGCTTTGCTGGGACCAGCAGCTCTAAAGATGGGAAACCCAAAAGTTGTTCAGCACTGCACTGTCTGAGCAGAAGTGACTGCTTGGCCATACCACAATGAAATACATTAGATTAAGGTCTCTTCCAACCCAAGCCATTCTGCAGTTCTGTGAAATAGAAATAGATATATTTCTGTTTTCACAGCTGCAGAGCTGTTTGCAAGGGTTGAGCTTTAACTGGTACAATGTTAAGGATGGGAAATCCTAGAGGTTTTAGACATTTGTGGGGAGAGGGAAAATTGTTACTCATGTTTATGTAGAGCTCAGCACAGGGGATCCTGACCTAATGGGGATATCTAGATACCACTGCATAAAGGGTAAGTGACACAAATGCAATGTCCTACCAAGACTGGTAGTAATGGAGTAGAAGGAAAATGACTACTTCAATGATATGATAATAGCACTTGTGACATACAGGCATTGTAGCTCAATAAATAGGTAGTCACTTGTAAAACAGAGTAGTCAGGAATCAGAGTGCTCATCCTAGTGTATTTTTACAGTTGTCTTGGGTCACTACAAAGTGCATTTGGGATGCACCCAGCAGAAGGAGAAGGTTCAGCACATCCTTAGATTGTGACAGCACTTCTCTGTGTTTCTCTGCTTTCCTTGTTGAGATGCAAGTCCTGTCTGTGCATTTCAGGGCATATCCATAGCACTGAGATTAGAAAGTTAAGAGTGTGTGTTTTTCCCTGCGAAATGGAATCAAGAGCATAATAGCATAGGAAACGGAGGGACCTTGTGTGCTTCTGGTCAAGTCCTTTTCAGGATGTCATTTAAGGTAATTCCCTCCTTAATGGATCAAGTCCTGTTTTAGGATTTTCATCTATGTCTTCCCTTTTTGGGGTTGTTTTGGATCCCTACTTCCTTAATGAGTGGAATCCTTCATCTAATTTCCAGCCTAAATCTATTCCTGGACAGATAGTTCATAACCATTTCCTCTCCTGCCAACATATTCTTTTCATTAAATAGGTTTTTCCCTCCACTGGCAATTCACTTGCTGATGTATTTATATAGCACAATCATGTAATATCTGTCTCTATTTGGCCAACATTTTCTAGGTCCCTTGGTACTGTTAAATTTTGGTTACCAAATACATAAAATAGCTGAAGATCCTATAGGGGAAGATGTCACTTAGCTCTGTAATAACCATACCATGAGAACACCAGATGAGCTGGGACATGGAAAGGAGGACACAGCTCACACACACATCTACTGAGCCTCCATGGGTACTCAAAAATATGCTACAACCTTGGGATGTGGGTTTGGAGACAAAAATCCTATGACAGTGACTGGAAAGGAACTTCCACCACTGGAGAAATGGGAACTTTTGTAAAGCACTCCCAGAGAGGATAGATATCCTGCATTATGTTCCCTTCCTGGGAATGTGGTTTACCTCGTATCTGCAGGTTTGTATTCGTCACCGTGGAGCCTGTCTGAAGGGAGATACTCTTGTGTAGCATCCTGCCTTCCCAGGTCTGCATGTAAGATGCCAAGGCTTATTAAATGAGTATTTCTTGGATGGTGGCTTTTCCTGTATTGTGCGGCTGGCTGGTATGTACAGATAAGGTAATCACCACTGCCACTGCAAGGAAAAACAAAACTGCTGCAAAGCAGGAAGGCTGGAAATCTACTTTCTATTCTTGGTCATTTTTGTTGGTATAGTGGCTGATTCACTTGCTGTTGGCTGCCTTTGGGAGAAAGGTCAGTGCTGGAACTTCTCACTCCAAATCCCTCAGTTACCAGAGTGCCTCTCTGATTGGCCCAAATGCTAGAGCTAAAGTAAACTCTGTTAAAAAAAAAAAAAAAAAAAAAAAGAACAAAAATAATACCCATCTGAGCAGATTTTGTACAAGTAAACCCATCCATCTTTCATTTTCTCATAATCCTTTCTCTACCTGTAATCCATTATTTTTCAGAAATGAAATTTGTTGTTTGCCTGCTGAGGACAATGCTCTGCTAAGGAAGGTCAACTGAACTGAGAAGCTGGTGCTGTGTACTGAATTTTGCACTCAGAAGTGTGCAGAATATGTCCCACTCTCCTGAAACACTGGCACAAAATCTTCCTGGTGTCACAGAGACTTCAGGTTCCCAGCTGCCCAGATGGGAGAGGAATGAGCATTGTGGAACAGTGAAGCAACAAGAAGGTACCTTTATTCTGAAGTTTTCTTTATCATTAAGGCTGTAGCTTTAAGCAAATCAGCATATTTTGATCATGTTGTTTGTCTCTGTTGCTCTGCTGAGCCACACCAACCCTTGTTTGCCTCCCAAAGGCTCCCATATAACAAAGTTTCTCTGTATCTCACCCACAAGGCATGATTTTTTCTGGCTAAGACGAGCTGTTTCTTTCCTACACCAAATGCTTTGCGCAGTCATCCGTGAGAAGAAATGCTGGAAACTCTGTGACCCTCAGGAGTTTCCATCTGCAGCTGGCTCATCTTTAGAACATTCCTCTTCTGCTTCACCATTGCACGTGAAGCATCTGAGAAAACAGTGGAAGCACTGAACAGATGTTCATCACCCTACCATCAGTATCCAGCGCTTCTGGCTGTGGAGGAGGAGGCAGGTGATTTGCATGTGGTGTTTACATCATTCTTTCAGGGATGCATCAAATGCCACTGCAGAGGATGTGTTTTGGGGTGCTCTGCAAGGCAGCAAGGCATGGCATTGAATAGTGAAAATACAGGCCACAACTCCATGTGAGCAGGTATTCCCGCATCAGGCTGAATTATACTTTGAAATACTTTGTTTGGTTCCTACAGGGATTGCGCCCAGGACCAGTTCAGTCTCCAGCAAAGCAAGCCCTGCCAAGGGAAATGGTGGCAGGCATGAGACAAGGAATGTGAGAAGGAGCAGATGTCCCACCACCACCTCTACACGGCAGGCAAAGGGGGCCAGCTTTGGTGGGAGGCATGCAGGGCGGTGGGGCTGGCTCCTGATGGAGGGGCTGGATCAGGAAGAGCTACTGGGGAGGAGGGAAGGATGGACCTGTCCCAGGGGGCGCCTTAAACCACTTCAGCTCTGCAATACCCAGCAGAGCTACCTTCTCCATAGTCTCCCTTTCCCTTCAAAGCCTGGGAATTAGAGGGCTTTCTTGAGGATACGGACTGTATATATTTATTCTTATGGCTGGGAAAAATCAACTATTGATACATGGCTGGAAAGCCTTCAGACAGCTCTGATTGTCCCTGTGCAGCCAGAAGAAGGATTTATTACGGTATCTTCTTTGAGAAAGGGTGGGACCCTTAGGAGAGAAGGCAATATGACATATCTTTGCAATGACCATGACATGGTTTTTCTGTTCTCATGCTTTTGTCAGCTCAGTCATCCAAATACCAGCATTTGTACAGCCAGATTGTCCCAAGACCAGCAGAACTAATGGCAAAACATTTCCTAAGGGTTTGTCTTCTGAGGCTGAACTTCAGGAATTACCCAGTTTCTGAAAGTAGCTGAGGTCACAGTATTGTCTTTGTCTTCGTGGGATATTAATGAGGTCTCTCCCCTCAATATGACTACTTAGTACTTTTACAGAACTTGTCAGAAGTTTAATAATGTTGAGACCTTTATCCCTCTATTAAATTTGACTGCTGTGAGCCAAAGGATTCAAAAAATATTTGGGAGGAGCTGACTGTTCAACAAACACAAATTAATGACATAATTCAGCTGGATATTGGGCCAAAAATGTACTGTGGAATGATGAAACGTTTAGCCAACTCACTAATGATGTTCGTAATCATGGTTGTTCTCAGGTGAGAAAACAAAGGTGAGATCTTTTGCATGAAAATTGCCTCAGAAAGGCAGAAAATACTTGAAAACCCTGTGCCTAAATGTAAAAACGATGTTTACTGTTCAGTCACCATTCCTGGCTTTGCTGCAAAACAAACTTCTTTCCAACCCTGTGTCAATTTGCCTTTATCAGCACATGCCTGTTTTTTCTGGTCAGATCAGGAACTCTCTGAGCAGGAGCTGTCTGTTGCTCTGTACTTGTACAACACCTGTTATAATGAGAATTCCTTCTTGGTTCAAGCTGTTAAGCATTCTTATATTCCAGTAATATATACTAATAAATAATGAAAGTGGAGCAGAGAAACTATCAAGAGAGCTGAAGTTTGTTTAGCTGGATAAATGGCATTTGACTTCACTTCTAAGCATGTCTGGAAAGCAAACTAAAATTTTTGTTAGTTGCCAAGACCTGTGTCATGCCCATCACTAACACTTAAAGCTGTGCAGCGCTCTCTTCCAGAGCCTACGGAGCTACTTCAGACACTAACAAAGACATTATGTACTATGATAGATAGCCTTAGGTCCGTTCTCTGATCATGATGGATAAGCAAAAGAAAAAGTGATCTGAAATAAGTTGTTTTTAAAATATATTTATTTCTTCTGGGGTTTGCTAATCTCTGCATGCCATGTAGGATCAGAGGAGTTAGCCTGACTTCTCCTTCCTTGGAAAGACAACTTCCCCAATTTTGCGTCACATTTTTTTTACTACTTTATTACCCCAGCTTTCAAATTGTCTCACCACTCCTTTGTGGAAAATATTTTTCCGTGCCATCATCTGCTCGTCCCTTTTTTGTGCGTATGTGTTTGCTGTTGTAAGTTTTCCTTTTTTTTCTGTAGCTCCTGCTGTTAATGGAAGTTCTATAATGCAAGAGGAATGAGGACTCTGTGTGTGTGTGTGTGTGTGTCTGGGGGCCTGTGTGGTGGGGGAGATCCGTGGCAAGGTGCAGGGCCAGGTTCCTTGGGCTCAAGTACAGAAACGCTGTAGGAAGAACAGGGAGTGTTTGTGCTACACTGAGCCTCATATCCCTGATCAGAGCAATAGAAGCTCGAATTGCTTCACATCACAGCTGGTTTGTGTCCCCTTACATGGGCTGTCTCTGGAAATCAGGGGTTTAAAATGTAAGTGCTGCAAAGAAGAATTATAAAAAGTGTTTGGAAAAAAACTGTCTCATTAACTGTCTCAGTGTTCACCCTCCAAAGATGGGGAACACTAGGTCAGCAGCTCTCTCGAGCCAGGAGCAGTTCTTAGGCTTGAACAATTATAACAAAAACCAGGCAGCTTTGAGATGTCTTTTACCTCTCTACAGATTATCTGTATGTGGTAACATCTGATATCCCGTGTTTTTGCATGGCTAGTTAAAATAAGTGTTTAATAACCAACCTTTAAATATAACATATAATGAAGTCAGATATCTTTATTTTATTTTTCCTTAGTAGATTTAAGCATTTTCATGAAGCTATAAAATTACTTATTTTTAAATAACTGCAACTTTGCAAATCTTTTTCTCATGCAAAGATTCAGTTTTATTACATGTATTTTAGCAGACTTTTCTACTTTCATTTAATATCCCCTTGATCTATTTTAAAACATTTCCTAAGGCTGAACACAAAGGCTAATACTTTACAATGCTCCTTCACTATTCCCAGTGCATGAACATCTTCCCAGGCAAGGCAATGCTCCGTATCATCAGATCCTCTGCCTCGCTGGCAGAGGCTGCCTGTAACCTGTGCGTGTCTGCTGGACTCTCAGATGCCTCAGATGCCATGCTGGCACCTCCTGCCCAACCTTCTGGGGTTGGCCTTCACCCTCACCTTTGTCTCATCCTGTAGCATTTTGGGCAGGAACAGCTGAAGACATGGCAGGTCAGTCTAGGGAGGATTAGCATCAGGAAGTATTGGTTTGTTATCAGTTAATATTCCTCCCACAAGAGTGACTCTGCACTGGGCTGTTCCCAACATGACCCCATGACACTTCATATAAAGTGGAGATATTAATACATTTAATTTGCATCTGGATATCCAAATAAAGATTAGTTCTTCTCCATAGTTTAAGACAGTGTTCTCATATGGACTACATTGTTTAACAGCACTGCCTTAATAATGGGATAGTAAATTTTGCTCTCTGCACACATAGTTCTCTCTATGCATGCAACTACAGCTACATGATGGCTGATTTTATAGGGAAAAGAGTTCCAGAAGGTTTATTCACATAGTTTACTAAAGAATTTTAAAGCTTCCCAGTTGATGTCAAAACTTCCTTTGCAGCATTCCTTCAAACAGTGTGAAACCTCAGGACAAGGAGATCCCTCTCAGCCCCACCAGGGGTTCTCAGCACTGGGCACCTCCATCCTGTGGGGTGTGTCACACAGAATGAGGGACACTGTGCAGGTGTGAGTCTTTGCTTTCATGGGAAATGCTACCTTTTCTTTTTCTTGGTTCTGTTTCTCTGTCTGCTGCTTGCCCATCTGTTGGGATCCAGGGGGTGTTCTGGTGGGGTACTGTGACCTCTGGATCTGACTTTAACAGAAAGTCGCTCAGCAGCCACTGCATTCACACAGACACACACACACGCACCGGATAGCTTCTC
>VZTD01003024.1:402825-416990 GCA_013397725.1 Rhagologus leucostigma
AAGGAGCAGACAAGGTACAAGGGGGCGGAGAGGCGAACTGGGGAAGCAGAACTGGGATACATTTCCATAACAGAACAGGGCATCCTGGGGGAGGCTTTTTTAGTCACTTTAACCTGGGGAGCTCTCTTGGGGTCTGTCGCTTTCACTGGCTCCCACACCCATCAGTACAGTGGGCAACGTGGCAACTGTTTGTATCTCTCAGCAATGCCAGGACACTGGATAAATGTTTGTACAAAGGCTTTTGGGATCTCTGGTTCATGTGTCCTCTCTAAGGGCTGAAGCCTTTGGTGTCTGTGAGGGCAGTGTATGGATCTGGTGGCGCTCCAGAAGGACATGGAGGCCCTTATCATCCTCCTTGAGCACCAACCTCCATGCCAGAACAGAGCTGCTTTGTCTTCTCTTTCCCAGCTTCTCCTATGACTGTTGATTTTACACTTTTTCTTATATATCTATGTCTATATCTATAGCTATATCATCTATATCTATATCTATATCTATGTATCTTTAAAATGTTCATCACATAGTCTTGTCTTCAGAAGTCAATTTCTCTTGGTACAACATATGCCAGTGAGTTGTCTGATAATCAGGACAAGAATGTAATTGGCACATTTCTGCTTCTGTTGGGGCAATTAAGAAAATTTGGTGTTGAGAGGAGACACTGTTTTGACAAAGAAGAGTTGCTAAGACTCTGTCAGTCTGGAGAAAAAAAAAGAGAGACACTATTGCTAAATTATGTAACTTCTGAAGAAGAGAAGTCTTTTGTTTGCCTGGTTGGTACTCTAGTCTTACAGTCAAAAGAGCTGAAGCACAGTAATGAAAAAGATCATGTTTAAAATACCTTGTCTCATTCAATTCTCTTGCCTTGTCTTTCCAACCTGTGCTGAATAAAAATGTTCTTTGCTTCTGGACAGATTATCAAATTTAAAGTGTATTAGCAGGCACCAGCTGTGTGGTGTAATTATTTGGCTGTATCTTCTGATGTTGGAAGAGAATGTCTGAGTTAATGGCTCAGATGCTCTCCTGCCTGGTTCTCTAATATCTCCCACCTTGCACATGGTGCATCTGCACAGAGCAGGGATAAAGCAGCGGGAGGGCAGAGTGGGACTGTTGGGGACATACAGCACAGAGGGACAGACAACTACGTGTGCTGTAAGAGCTTTGTAGCAAAATATTAACCACTCTTTTAATAGTCCCAAGTGAGGAAGGAAGAAAGACCTCAGTTGTATTTTTTTCCAGATGGCTGTAATGTTGTCACAGTAGTCAGGTAGGGCTGGCTTAGCTATCTAAAGACAGATGTCTAAAGTCGTTGGAGGTTCCCAAGTGATGAAGTTGTGTTTCTTGGATAATTTTGAGATTGCCACAGTGCAGCCCTTGCCAGACTGCTGACCCCAGGGCTGGAGCAGGTGGGCAAGGGAGCAAGCTTGATTGGGATCAGCATGGTTTTGTGGGTTTATTGGTTAGCTTATTTGCCTGCCTTGAGTTAAATGGTCACAAAGGCAAAATATGTTGGATTTTTAAATCAGTAATTCTTAGTGGTGGAGAATAATTGAGAGCAGCAAGAGAGGTTCTGTGTATAAAGCAGTGGATGCTGAGGCTCTTCATCTGCACTTCGTGTGGTTCTGGGCTTTTGTTTGGGTCTAGGCTCAGTCTTGTGGTCTGGCCTGACTGGTGCCCTGTGTGCAGGAATTGATTCTGTCTGCAGAGCTGGTCACACCTCCCACCTTCATGAGGGCCTGGAGAACTCTGGTGTGTGTGTGGTTTAATCTGTCCTGGAAGGAGTCTTGTTCATGTGCACCAAAACAACTGAGCCAACAGGCAGTAAATAGGGGTGATTGAAAAGTTTGCTTTTCACCTACATGACAGACATGAACCAAAATCCTAAAGTGAGAAGGGACATTTGAAGGTAGTTCCTTATCTATCTCCAGTGACTTGAATGCTCTTCAAATTTTGACTGAAGTTATATGATATTTTAGATAATCTGTTTATCTTGCTATAAATTTAGAGACAGATGTTCTTTGCTGAAAAGGACAGTATAGACACCTCTGGACTATTCACATTTTGAGGCACACTCTCTGACTCACAGATGCCAAGTGGGCTCTGCACAGAACCTGGCAGAATCACACAATTATTTTATAATAGCATATTCTGAATTCTGTTTAGTTGCCAGTTTGACCCCATTCTTTGGTGGCACTTCTTTTTCCTCTTAAAGCTTTATTTTCTCTAGTCATGGGGGATGGAAATTTACCAAGCTGAAGCTTTGGAGAAGATCCCTGTTCTACCACTGAGGCCTTTGGGCAGGAAATTACAGAATAGGATGAGACTGGATATAGAATTGCAAAAGTTGGCAACCTTTGCGTGTATATATTACAGGGATACCAGAGCAGTGTTTACAAGTATTGAAAAAGCCAAAAGGTTCTGACATACCGGCTCTTGACCTTCAAATATAAGCCTTTAGGAGCAGGGTACAGCATGTACACAGGCAGAGCTATTTTTTATATAATAAAATATTTTTTATATATTATAAATAATAATTTCCTTTTTTGTGCTCTTGTCCACCTTTGTCTCACTCCTCTTGGTGAGAAAGGCTTTCAGTAGTAATAATTAGAAAAGCAATAGCTCCTGAACAGTAAGAAAATATCCAAACCCATACAGAATACTGGATCAAGTTATTGCATGTGAAATCTTGTGCAAGTGCTACTTGCAGTCTGTTATTCCTGGCAAAAATATTTCGACAGTTAATAATGTAAAGAGTGGGCAAACCCTAAATCTGATATGAAATTTATTTGTTCTGCTGCACCATTTGGAAAAGGGCCAACATGTTAAATTGGAAATGCTGGTATGAAATTACCATGCTACATCCATTTTGACTATGTGTTGTAAATACCAACTGCTTGGTTAAAAGAACAGAGTGCTCAGCAGAGCACCTGTAGCTTTCTGTCACAAAAGAGAGGGCATCTGGAAATTCCAGGGTAAATTACATATGAAGAAAGCCAAAGGAGATTTTGTAAATAGTTCATTGATGGCAAATTGAGAAGAATCTAATAAAAAATGCACAGTCTGATCTACTTCTTGTTCCACATGTTCTGCATCATTACCAAGAGAATGCCAAATATCCTTGTTCAGCAAATACAGAATTCTTGTTACAAGCTTTTACATCAAACACATGTAAGAACACATTTCTGACCAGGTTAAGAGAGAGATTTATCAGAACCCTTCTTGCACAGAGATTAGAATCAGAGCTGCCAGTCCATTTATTAATTCTCAGGGAGTCTCCCATTTTGTCCCAGACTTTTCACATCAGGTACATATCACCCTTTTTTTGTCTGGGTCAAAAAAAGCTCATACCCTGTCTCAGTCAGAAAGCAACTTTGCTGGAACTATTAGCTATATGCCAGGACAGCACTGGAGGTAAACTTTGGTCAGCCTAACTAAAAAATGTTAGGTATTACAAAAGAAAGCAATTCCTAGATGGGGGCTTATTTCATTAAGATGGTCTCGTGCACATGGAATTAAAGTAGTTGTGGTTTTTTTGTGTAGTTATCATGACCACAGCCATGAATACAAGGAAGGGCTCATAGGACACTGTGTTCTAAAACAGGGATGCACTTAAAGGCTTTCCATTTTTTTTCAATCTTGCAGTGTAATAAATTGGGAAAGAAAATGCAGCCTAATGTTTAGTGCAAGGTCCTGAGCGATAGGATGTCTGCATTTATTCCTGGCTCTGACACTGACTCTTGCACTCTTCCATGAGTCATTGCTTTACCTTTGAATGAGATGGCAGTGAGGAAAACCAATTTTATCTACATAAAAAAGATGCAGTGATTTCACAAGGTTTAATTCTGCTTTTAAAACAGGTCTTGAAATATTCTGGAGGTCTGCAATAATCTTGAAATATTGCAAGGAGACATTGTTGTGCTTCAAAAGAAAAACAAACCCTACAAGAGTCACAGTTGTACTCATTACACAAAGTAACTCAGATATTGTGAAAAATCAACATTTCAGCTACAAATCACTGATCTAAGAGACTTTTAACTATAACTTACGATGGGATTTTATGTACATTTTACAGTGTTTTCAAAATGCATTTCGTTAGGTCACATGTTTGTGAAAGCTGAAGATGGGTAAAGACAAATTTAAGGAGGGTTAAACACTGTTATTGAACACCAGTCTTCAGTTACTAAAAGTAATGGTTTGGGTATCACCCTTTTGAATGCTTTAAGCTGTAATGCAGAGCAGGCAATAGCCACTTTATATGTGTCCTGTTTTCTAATGTGCTTTCAGCTTGTGATCACTGCTGGCTGCTGAACCAGGTGGGTCTGTTGTCTGAGTACAGGGGGTCTCCCACTAGTGTGTATTTACACCTGTGTGCTGGGCAAACTCCACATGAACGCAGCTCATCTGCTGCTTTCTTTGCACTGTATAATCTTCACAGACAAGGTAACAACTTGGTTACAAGAAGTTAGATAATTGAACAGCCATGTTTGTACTGTGCCTTTTCAAAGAGACAATGTGCTAGAATACACACATCCCAGTATTCTGACTACCGCCCCAGATGGTTCAATTTTTGGGCATTTCAGTCCATTTACTCTAACTGGGAGCCAGTCCTGAAACCAAGGAACCGTTTCTATCTTTTTTTCCCTCTCATGCTTCCCTGCTAATGTTCAAGGACTTGGTTAGAAAACATTCAGATACAAAACCAAAATGGGCCTAAATTAAATTTTAAAAAATCCACAAGAAAAAATACTATGGTACTGTTATGGTGGTTCTTTTCAGAAGCTATTGGTTTGGAATACCGTTCTGGAGACAGCCAGGGAGGGACTTCCTCAAAGCTCTCCATTGCACAATATTTTCTGTATGATGTATATGACTCTGGAATGGGAAGGACTCATAAATCTTTAACAAATTGAATCCTACACAAGATTCACAGGATGCTTGACAGAAGCACGAAATGAGACTAGCTTATAAACCTGACCTAAATAGCCAACAGTGAATCTTAGAGTAGACAGAAAGTGTCTAGAGGTAACAAAGTAGGCAAAAGTGCTTGCAAACTTATTCTAAATAACAATTGATTCCACTTCTTCTAATAGCCTTCTGAATCTATCAGCATGGGCCAGGGAAATCTCTCTTTACAACACATTTATTCCAGTACAATTCTGAACCTTAGTCAAAGTAGTAGGAGCTGAAGGCAAAATTGGAAGTGGAAGAAAATTCTGAACTAAAATTGTGGCCTCAAAACTGACCTGTTATAGTTTCAGTTTGGTACTGGCGAATGTAATATCATTTGTACCATGTTCTTTCTATAAAAAGCTAATAAAGGAGAGCTGGAAGTGGCTGTGGCAGGCACTGCCTATGTGGGAATGACCCCACACCCAAACTCCAGAGGACACTAAGAATGGCACAACTTGGTGTAACAATCACTTTGAGATGTTCACTGAACAAGCTGCTACTTCTGTTCTTTTTCTGTTGTGGCTCCTCTGGTTTTTAACAGAAGGAGTGTCCTGAGCAGAATATAACCATGTGCAAGCACTGGGCAGAGATGTGTGCCGCTGCATAACCCCACACTGGAGACAACAGCTGGGGGAGGTGACAGCCTTGGCTTGCCTGTCTCCCAGGGACACAGGGGCATCCAAGGGAGCCCTCAGCCTGCCTCATGCAGGTGGATCAGATGAGTGGTCAAGGGAACTGTTTGATGTCTCTCCCCTCATGACTGAGGAAATCTCTAATTTAAATTTGACATTATATTTTAAATGGCCAAATCTCTCTGTAGCCATATAGACGATCCACTTCAGTGCATAACTTTATGTTTTATTTTTCTTTCAGTGGGACATTACCAAGCATTTCGAATCAAATGTTGTCTTAAATTCATTGCTGGTTAGAGGTAGTTCGGACATGACTTCCTAAATTTGGACTACAATGTGAAGAGGGAACTGCCACTTTTTTTCATTTGCCTTTAGCAAGGACTTGTGAGGGTAGCTGATGTAAAAGGAACTATATAGAAACAGGAACCTGAGTCTGAAGGAAATGGTGCATTAAAATAACTTCATTATGAGCTATTGTTAGCCCACTTCTTTCCAGAGTGTGTCTCCACACACACATTTCAGTGATTGATAAATAAAAACTATTTAGAATCAAAATAAATACTTGATATGTAGCAATGCAGCAGAAAATGCTTGGCAAATGCACGGCACAAATAGCCTGGCAACAATATTACTTCTGCAAGCTTTGAACAAGCTGATAATTGGGACCATTTTCAACCATGCCTAGGTGCGCCCTTGGTTGTTTTTGAGGTAAGTTAATGTTCATCCTTGCACCTGGAAGTGAACCCGAGAAAAATACGTTTGGAATTAGTCAATAATCGAAACACTTGGTGACAAAACCTCCCACTGACCATGCTGGTTGTGCAGCTTTGTACAAACATTTATTTTTCCAGGCACTGATGTGTATTGAACGTGGCTGACTGTTCTGCTCTCTTGCTTGTTTTGCTCCTCAAGAGTCTCTTGTTCATCTGTTGTGCAAACACTCCTAAGTATCTCTTCTGATCTGTGTTCCTAGGACTTGCTGTAACTCCCCAAAGCTCTTCACTGCACACTGTTGCTCCCTTTATATCTTCCTTGTAACTGTTAGGACAACAAGAGAAATTCAGTAGTGTGATTGAGGCTGTGCCATCCCATTGGTTTTCTGAAAGGGAGTTACTGAGGTTCAAGAGGGCTCAGGGAGTTAATGGTGTACCTGTGTTTGGTGGTTTATGTCAGGTGATTGCATATGACTCCACTTGTGGTACTTATCCTTAAAATTATTTTTAATGGTTTACTGAAGTTAAGGGAGAAAAAATAAGAATGTAGATGAAGAATTTGACATATAAAGTATGAAATGTGTTTTTGACACATTTTCTGTCAAAAATAATTTCCTTCCAGTACAGAAAAAAGTAATTGTAGGAGAATCTCTTGGTTGGTATTAAAAGCAGTATAAATAGTGCACTTCAGGGGGGAAAAAAATAAGTTTATTTACATGGTTTGGAGCTTATTTTTGAAGTTTGATCCTGCTTCCTTTTAGATAAAGCAAGACCAGAACACACCAATGAGAAGAAGTGACAGGGTGAAATTATGTCGTGCTGGTTTTCACTTTGGAAAGGCATGGACCCAGCTCTTGCTTTGAAGAAACACTTGGGGAAATGGAAAGCTTTTACCAGCGTTACACTGCTTAAGACATTGCTCCTATGTGGTCTCTCTAGGATCTGCAGCAGGAGTCAAGTTTTGTGTCTGTAATTTGCAAGGACCTGGGACTGAGTTTTCCCAGGGGGCTGATGTCTCCTCTGGGTGTCTCACCCTGCCTGGCTTCTCTTCTCTGTAAACCTTGTCAGGAGTCCTCATAGCCGAGGTCTCCCCCAGAGAGCCCTGAGAGGCTGAAAGAGACCAGCCAGAGTCTGTGCTTCTTCCAGTCATTTTTCATTCAGTGACAACATCAGCACTGCCAGCTGAGGAAAGCTGCCCGTGAGCCTGGCTGCCACCATCTGTTTCACATGGCTGACATTTCTGGTTTTCATCCCACCAGTGGATGCATTTCTGCAACACACCTTGCTGAAATTAATCCTGCTTATGCTGTGTGTTTTATCTCCAGCTTGTGGTTGCTTCTGTTTGTAACTCTACAAAACAAGCTGGGACAGATCCCTTTCATATCGCGGCACGTGGAGAATGGGTGCTGTGTAATTGCACCCTGCAGCTCTGATAGGGGTCCCTGAAAACAACTTCTTTACTCAAGGCTTACTTTTCTGCTGTAGCTCAAATACTGTTCCTATGGTTTAGAAGGAGTCGCAGGGGTGACTTACACATTCATAGCAGGCAGGACTGTTTTCGTGCTGAGTATGTGACAATCCATAGCCCATGGTGGCCTCTCGCAGGCAGAGTGGGACTAGTTATGCACCAGCCTCACACATCCCAGATTCCTTAGCCTGGAAAGTAAGGCTGTAGGGCCCTCTTGTGGGAAGAAAACAGCAGTCCTGTTTGTTGTGAAATGTGTCTGTTCTGTGGTGGATGCCTGCTGTGCACGTCTGTGTCACCTTTTGGAGAGTGGTGCTGGGACACACGTTGTGTGACAGCACGAGCAACTTCGTCAGTGCTCAAATCTGACTCCTACCTGCAAGCCTGGAAACAAGATAAGGTTGTATTTACAAACTTCAGCCCGCAGCTGAACCCTACAGCCTCTTCAGCTCTGTCTCTGATTTTTCAGAGTGCTTTTTCTCTTTACCCTATTCAGGGATGACAATTCCTAAACCCAACCTCTCTTCCCCATTCAGCTAGGCTTTGTGGGCTGACACTTCACCCATGTGTGGATGAGTTGAGTCTATGATATGGTCATGCCGTGACCTGGGGACTTGCCACATCTCCTTCTCTCCTCCAGCTTCTGCTCACAGTTCCTCACTCCACAGCCCAGCTGTGCTTCCACCAAGGACTAGTGTGGCTCTATGCCTCACCTACTTGCAATGCCCTCTCCTCTCTGCCGCTTAGCTCCTGGCTCAGAAAGACTCTGGCATGACTTCTTGGAGGCTTCAAACACTTTTTGCATCTTAGTGCCTGGTTCGAGGAAAGGGAGGCCTCACCTTGGCGTGGAATGTTATCCGTGTGTTTAGAGGAGCTGGCTGCCAGCAGTGAAGTATGCTGGAGCTGGGGCTCACAGGGAGGCAAAATTCAGCAGGCACCTGCTTTCTGTCAGATCTGAGGACAGGAGATGTCAATTTTTAGCTCCTGAACATGCCTGAAAAGCCAATGAGAGGAGCTCTGTCTGGTTTCACTCTGGGCAGGCAGTGGCAGGAGTTGGATGCTGGATCCTTGGTATGGGACCACATTAAGGCAGCTGATGAAGTGGTGACAGGCAAGGCATGACAGCAATTCCAAAATCTTTGACCCAAGCCTTGCGGAGCTCCCCAGCACAAAACTTTTCATGCTGATCATCCCAAGAGTATTTGAGTACCTTACTCTGTCTTTCTTAGTCGCATCCAGGAGCTCTGGACCTTTTCCTACAGACCAAGATCCACTTCTGACATCAAACACTCTTCTTTGAGGAAGGATGATGCCTGTTTGCTATTCAGCACTCTGCCAGCTGAATGGTACAAGAACAAAGCAAAACAACAACCAACCCATCTAAAGCTCAAGTTAGGAGAAAGATAATTGTCATCATTATGTCATGTTTATTGCTAAATTGATAGGTGTTTGTGTATTTTCAGCTTCTCTTCCCATATCAGTCCGTATCTGCCTCTCTTGTCACAGCTTTATGACCTCGGGCGTCCCATCTGTTTAGCAGCAGCAAATTCCTAAATTACATTCCAATAACACACTTTCTTTAATACATACAATTAAAACTTTATGCTACAGTTATCTCAAATATGTAACTTAATAATACATAAACCAATGAAGAAAATTCTTGGAATTAGTTACATTACTGCAAAATCTAAGAACCAAAAATATCAGAAGTGAGATACTGTGAGTATACTTGGAAAGTATAGCATGTATTTAAACCCCAGTTTCAGAACAATTTATACAATATAAGTTTTTATCCTTCTAAGATTACTTCCTGTACTTCCATTTTAATTTTTTTCTGATGTCAAAACGACTGATTTGGATTAATTTTTCATGCAGAAATAGTCAAACTCATAAATCAGTGTGGGCCAGTGTTGTAGTTAGATCTTCTATTGGATTATTAAAAAATGTTATTAATGTGTTTTAAAATCTACTTCACCCTAACAGAGACAGTTTGCTGCTTTTTCTAGATAAAGGATTGTCTGAATATTCCCTCCTTGCCACTGCTTTGGGAGGATGTAGAAGCTAAAAAGATGTCCCTTAAAAGAGTTGATGAAAATTGGCAAGCCATTGATAATTTTGAGAGGGATCATTCAACAGAGGAGGTTATTTATTATAAGAAAATTGGTGGATTTGTATGGATTTACAAGGCTTTTAGGAGAAAACCATGTGTTTTGGTAGAATATGTTACCCTTGTGTCTTGGGGTGACTTTGTGATGTGTATCCCCTATCGCCTGCTCTATGCCCAGACATGAATCCTGTGCCTTTTCTGTAGCTTTAAGGCAGACCTTTAATAGAGGCGAGGGGGAAGCTGGTGGAATTCCTTTGGCGCTGTGTTCAAAACAGAGATAACTCGCTCCTCAGCTCGGCTCTCTGCAGCAGGGAAGAGAGTGGTATTCTCCTGCTTTCTAGCTAGCTTTTTGTTCGTTAGCTAAAGCAAGGAGTTTTCCTAGAACTTTGGCTTCTTCTTCTTCTTCTTCTCTGCTGGACTGTTCAACAACACCAAAACATCGGCTGGAAGACCTTACACCTCGGCCCGGAGGGGCCCACGCCGACCCAGCTCCGGAGAGGAGAGAGAGAGACCACATCCACAGAAAGGACTCTGAAATTTACCCAGGTTCTCTCCACAGTGAGAGGTTTTGTTATTTAGCATTATTCTCTTCCCGTGCCTGCTGTGCACTATGTTCATTAAATAAATATGTTTTTTTCCCTCTCACTTTCCTCTGAGGAATTTCTTCCCGAACCTGGTGAGGGAGGGGTGGCTGTAACCTCCCTTGTACCAGAGTATGTTCATTTTTGGACGTTCCTCCGAATTTGTCTCAAACCCGGACACCTTGCCATGGAATCCGTGAAAGCAGAAATTGTGAACACGAGGTTTTATAGTTCAGAGTAATGCTGGGTAGGAGTATGCTGAGAGTTTTGAGGGGAATATTGCTGCTTTTGGAACAAAAGGTATTGATGATCTATTGAAGAAGCCTGTTGAACCCAGAGCACTGAAATGCACTGTGTGTGCTGCTGACATGGACCCTGAACCTCACAAACTGGAGTAAGAGGCCAAAAGAGAGCAAACCCTTTGTCACCTCCAGCAACAAAGAAATACAGATCATGAGATCTGAAGCAAGCACAGGACCTCAGGAGAAGCCTAGTAATGTTACACCAAAACCTATTGCTGCCTGGATGCCTCTCTGAACTGTCTTGATTGTGAGATTACCACAAACTAAACTAAACTGAAAAAAGAATCTTTAGTTTCTTATGTGGTCTGCTAAACATGAAGTCTTGTGTTCTAAAAAATTAACATGACTTAGGAGACTAGTGCTATTTGAATTAGCAGCAGGTAGGAAGAAGGATCAGGTCGCCTGTTGTTCTGATCTGGGGGCAATAATTTACAATACTGCAAAATCCCAAATCTGTATAGCTTTTGTAGAGTCTTACATTAATTTTGTGCAAAGTGTAAGGTATCAGAAGAAGAAACTCAATTCACCTTAATTCCATTCTCTCCCTTCAGGACAAAGGGTGCTTTGAATTCACATAAAATTTTAGTCAAAGCACACTGTGGAAATCAAACAGAATTTAATTTTTGAAGCACCCTTCGAACTGTTCACTGAGGTCCTGTGTTAGCTGCATTGTGATCTGTCTCTCTTTATTGCTGAAGGAGGTGCACTGAGAGAGCTGACAAAACATTTTGTTTTTTCTTTCTGCAATTAGTTCTTTGCTAGGTGTGCCTTATACCTAACAGGCAATGGCAAAGCTTTAAGAGTCCTGTTAGTCTTATTCTACCTATGCCTTACTGGCAAAATCCCCAGTTTTCCAGGCTGCTGGTAGTTAGTGATTTACTTTGTGCGCCCTTTTCAGCCATCCCAAGTGTTTAGAGTTGCATTCCAAATCTGTGGTTGTAACGGAGATCCAGGTTATGGAGCTGTTCCACAAGTATATATTTAGAGCCAATACAGCAAAGGACTAAAAGTGTGTCTAAATCAAAATATGGCAAGGCAGCACCACCCAGAGGTACTGGAGCTGTCTTGGAACAAGCACATGCTGTGCTGGAAGCAGGATAGCCATGGCAGTACAGCAGTCTCCTGGGGACATCTTAGCTCTGTTGGGGACGTGTATGTTACCCTTGTGACAATGTTTCTGGAATCTGGCACGTTCCCTGATCATTCCCACTAATTTGTTCAGAGCTACTCTAGGTAGTGCTGTATAGCCTTGTAGGTATGATTTCTATGGATGTATTCTCCTTCCTACACCCCAAAGCTAAACAATGTATTATTGGGCTATTATATTAGTGGGATATTACTGTCTGATTTTCAGCATTGCTGCTTAAAACATGCACCCATTTTAATGGGAAAGGTAGTGCTGAAAATGATATCCAGAGCACACAGTCCTTCACTGTTGAAATTAGCTCGTGTTTCACTGTCGATTTCCAGTGGGGAAAAAGCAAGGATCCCAGCAGTGTCACTGCAATATTGGTAGGTAGCTGCAGGCAGTGTGATTTGGAAGAACAAATTTGAGCAGACAGGGGTTAGATCAATATCTGAAGCATGATTATCTTGGTCAGCACAGTATTTTCCACAGCCTAATGCAATCTAAACAATCTCTAAATATATCACAGACTGTGAAATTTCAATTCCTGTCCTGTCAGCCTGTTCATGTGAAGATGGATGACATGCCTGATGAAGACAAAGGGCCTGATCCTGCTGCTGCTGAAGTAACTAATAAATCACCCATTAACTTCAGAGAACCCCCAAAAGAATCACTTTTTCAAATTTCTCATTTAAACCTTTAGAGGTGCAATGTGTTCACAGCAGCTGCATGGGCACAGACCTCCTCCCTAAAGGACAGGAACATCTCTGCAAGTATTTGGAAATTAAAAAACAAGCCAAAAAGAAATGAAGATTATTCTCAGAATGGGAAGCTGCTATTTTAGGCAGCCCTTGACTAGGACAGACAGCATAGGAACTCTGTGAATGTTGTTTATTGCAGCACTTTTTTGTGGAGATGGTGCTCTCAGATGTGTGCACTGCACTCCCTTGCCTATGGCCAGGTGTGTGCTCAGAGGGAGGCACTGCTGGACAGCAAAATCTTCATCTGGGATGACATAAAGTTAAAGAATGAGAAAACTGGACAAAATTTGGCTTTTACATTGAGAAGTTTGCCTGAAACTCAGTTGTGTTTTTGCAGGAAGGGTGACCATCAGGACTGAGGGCTCAGACAGCCAGGTGTCCAAGGAGGGTGCAAACTGGGACCAGGTTTTGGGATGGTATACCTGGGTTATTTGTACCTCTCTGGGAAGAAATATTTCTCTTGATCCAGGTGCAATCCCCCAGCCAGACTTATAATAAGCTTCCATCACAAACTCACTGCAGATCTGCCCAGCAAGTTATAGGCTGGAACTGCAATTCCAGCTCCAGCCATCTTTGCTTTGCCCTCAGTGTAATCACATACAAATACATATGGGCCTCTAACGGTTTATTGTAGTGAATAAATGTTTTTCCAAACTGAAAAAAATAACAACATCAATATGATAGAGGTTAAACTTTCAGGTATAAATAAGTCTTTTAAATAAAAGCTTTAAACCTCTTTTGCATTGCTCGCAGGAATTTATTCTATTACTAAACCTTTGGTGCCTCAATTATTAATAATTTAAATCTCTACTTTTACTGAGGCCTGTTATTTAAAAAAAGAGCTACAAACAACTTTGAATGCCTGTAAGGCTTCAACAGATATTTTCCTTATCATAATAATACAGTCTTTTTTATTTCTCAATTCCAAAATGCTATGAAATATTGCCAAATTATGCAAAATTTATGAAGAAAGTTTTGCTAAAATCTCAGCTGGGAAATACCAGTCACTATTCACCTTTTTGGTATATAATCAAGTGACTAAATAATAGATTTAAGAAAAGTACACCAGACAGGTTGGTCAACTCATTAATTAAAATAGGGAAAAAAAAGTGTTTGAAACAGTTATGTGGTTTCTTTGTAATTCACAGCACAGAGGTTCCTCAGGCCAGGTCCTGCACTCATGAATTCAGTGGCAACTTTGCTGTTTGTTCAGTGCAAATAGGATGAAAACTGCTCAGGCTCCTCTGAAATCCTAAGCTAATGTCAAATAAAAAGATTTTCATTCCAGATAGGATTTAGAAATAGATGGAGCATTTTCCAGTACTTTTTATTCAGAGAGGTACACTTGCAGCGTGGCTAACTCCCTTAGGCATCCAGGACTCAGCCCCTATGCTGGGCTCAGCTTGATCTTCAGGAAAAGTGGATGCTTCCAATGTTTACTGGGTGGGGAAAAATTATAAAGAGGAACTTGAAGTTGGTTGTAGAGGGGTTCAAGGTGTCCCTATGACTTCTAAATAAGAACATTTTCCTT